>MJUU01074056.1:0-34409 GCA_002080025.1 Modiolus philippinarum
TGCTGAAGTTGGCGTAAAACATCAATCAATCAATCAATCAATCAAAATCGGACTCTAAAGCATATTTGAAACTAATAAAACAACTTACAAATTCTAGTCAGAGCGTTGAAATCCCACCCCTATTTGATACCGAGAGTGACTCTTTAGTTTATACCGACCTTGACAAAGCAGAACTACTAAACAATTACTTTTGCTTCATTTCTGACCTGAATGACGATCAAATTGACCCTCCCCCTTTCATGGACAGAACGGACGAACGACTACTTAATGTCTTTATTACACATAATGAAATTTTAGATATTATCAAAATTTTAAAGTTAGGTAAAGCATCAGGCTTAGATAGTATAAACCGCCATATGTTGAAAGGTACTGCAAATGCCGTGTGTAGACCTCTTCAAATATTATTCAACTTCTCACTTACTTCCGGAAATTTCCCCGACAATTGGAACACTGCTGTAGTTATACCTTTATTTAAGTCAGGTGAAAAACAATTACCCTCTAATTTCCGACCAATAGCTCTATTAAGTACAGTAGGTAAAGTCTTTGAAAGGGTACTGTTTAAACATATTTTTAATTTCTTATTAACTAATAATCTTTTGTACAAATTTCAATCAGGATTTACACCCGGTCATTCCACTACACATCAACTTCTAGAAATTTATCATAATATATGCATGGCACTTGAGGAAAAGAAACACACTTGTTTTTTGTGATATTTCTAAGGCTTTCGATAGGTATGGATAAAGGGTCTTGTGAGAAAACTTGAGTCGTATTGTATGTATTGTAATATCTTAAAATGGCTTGGAAGTTACTTGACAGACAGAAAACAATGTGTTGTTATAAAAAATTCATACTCTTCTGTGAAGTACCTTAAAGCCGGGGTTCCTCAAGGCTCTGTTTTGGGGCCTCTTTTATTCCTCATTTATATAAATGATATTGCAGACAATCTTGAATCTCTAACGCGGCTTTTCGCAGATGATACATCACTTTCGTATAGTTCGGTGTCACAACAAATAATAGAAACTCAAATCAATAGAGATTTGATAAAAATAAATGAATGGGCTAATACTTGGTTAATAAAATTTAATCCGAATAAAACCAAATTTTTATTTATATCCAATACATTATCTAGTGATGATATCAATTTGTATTTTCAGGGTTCCCAATTAGAACCATGCGAAAATCATAGACATTTGGGAATATATTTCAGTGAAAATTGTAAATGGGCATATCATATTAATAATATCTGTTCAAGTGTGAATAAAAAGTTATCTGTTCTGCGGAAACTTAAATTTATTCTCGGTCGTAAATCATTGGAAAAAATCTTTTTTGTTTTCATACGACCAGTGATGGAATATGGATGTGAATTGTGGAATGGCTGTGGTGTTGATTTGTCTGATAAATTGGAAAAACTACAATTAGAAGCAGCAAGGATAGTAACCGGTTTACCATCTTATGCTAGAAGAGATTCTTTATATTTAGAAACTGGGCGGGAGACATTATTTGACAGGCGTAGTAGAAGGTGTTTATATATCAAATAATAGTGCCCCCGTTTATCTTCAGGATATTCTACCCCCTAAAGTAAATGATATATCTAATTATCCTTTTCGAAATGGTGAGGACTATACTATTCCTAATTATAGATTGACTCTTACGAACTCTAGTTTCTTTCCATCAACCGCCGTGCGCGGTCCCGGCTGAAGAATAGGCCCGCAGCATCCTCTGAGCTTGGAGTATGAGCCATCCTAACAGAGGACCCCGAGGGAACCCCGGGATATAGAAATAGGACCCAGTATCTCCGGCTTGCGGGGTGTGACCCCTCCTAAACGGAGGCTGACCCCGAGGGTCCCGGGATATAGAAATAGGACCCATTCCGTGGTTGTGCGGGATTAATAAATACACAACCCATCTTTCGGATGGGATGTAAACTCAGGTCCACGTGTTGGAAGAAATGCCACGCTTCCTGCACGTTAAAGAACCCTTGTAGCAAGCTTTTTTTGGGGTGGTCCGTAGGTGATCGGCTACAAGGCTAAATTCCCCGCCCTTGACGATTTCACCCTACTTTTCCAGTGGCAGTCAGAATTTCCCGTCCCATGGCCCTTTCCATACCCCAAAGTGATTATTTATCAACAAACTTGTTCTCGTCTTGATATAGCTGAAATATTGCTGAGTAGACGTTAAACAATATTCAATCAATCAATCTTTCCATCAACTATTCGTGCATGGAACTCTTTAGACTTATGTAAAAGAAATTCATATACTATAAACAGTTTTAAAGGGTCTCTAAGTGTTAAATATGTAGTTCCGTTATGGTACGGTTTTGGTCGTAGACAATTGAATATTATTCATACTAAGTTGAGGTATAGCTATAGCAGTATATAGATTTGGTATCAAAGATAATCAGATGCGTATGTGGTGCAGATCGTGAAGATGTTTCCTTAAATGTCCAGTATATAATGATATTCGACAGAATCTACTTTTAACTCTTAGAATTTATGGAAATATTGATATAGATATAATTCTCTGTGGAAATACTGATCTTACTATTGTACAAAATTTCGATATATTTACAGCGGTCCAAAGTTTTATATACAATAGTCATAGATTTGATTGATTGATTGATTGATATTTGATTGATAAAATGTTGCAGATTTTCCCTTTCTCTTTTTTATTTCTTTTTTCTCTTGTTTATTATCTTATTTCTGTTATTCTTTAATTCTATTCTCAAAACACGCGATTTCTTTATTCAAGTATGTACATGTAGTCGTATATTTTATCATGTAACTACAATGGTTCAAGTTTCATTAATTTCAGTATTTTATATTTATTTCTTTTCTTTTATATAGTTAATTACTACAAAACAGATCAATTTGTATATTGTATTAACATTGCTGCTATTTTATATTTATAACTTGTTTATGTTGTAAATTGTAGGGAAAGGGCATATAATAATGTTGTAATAACTTAAGCCCGATGCCTTTGCTTTTGAGCAATAAAATAAGTTTAATTCAAAAAATTACGCATTAATGTAGTTCATGATGTCTGGCAGTAGAGTGTGAGAGACTAATCGTCAAATTCAAATTATTTCTTCTAAAAATGTTCAGACTGGGCCTTCAGACTGAAAGTATATGCAGTTCTTACAAAAAAACAGCATGAAAATGTACCTTTAATCGACCTTCGTAATTCACGATGCGGTCCATTCATAAAAATTTCCCGCGGTGCGCAATAATTTTTACAGGTTTTGTTATGAATGGAAGTATAGTACCTTCTACGATCACCTTTGTGACTCGTTAAGTTGTCTAAAGATACATCTCTTATTATAATCATGACTTTTAATCGATTTATTGTTTATATTTGCATCTTATCATTTAAAAGGGTTTAAGCATATCCCGGAAGCATATTCATTTCCTCGGCCCGTCTTTCAATGTTTACATTTGCTGGACAGGTGCGCATGTGTACCTCCAGCGTTGGAGAGCTACATGTAAGAATTGGCCTTACTTATTTACATTGTACGGCTCGTCTGAAAACGCCGTTATTGAAAAGAATTTAAAAAAAAATAATTCTCTGTAGGATAAATTAAATGACCTTTTTAATTTTTTGAATTTAAAATGAACCATAATGCAAATCAGTGTATCATAAAAGAATTATGGGTACAGTCTTAAAGTTTTTCTTGGACGGCTTCTCTATGCACGCGTAATCAAGTGACTTGCAACAATTGGGGAAAACTGCACGCTTGCTGACTTTTCATCACTTGCAGTGTTTTCTTCTTTTGTTTCAATTCATTTTGCATCAATTCGGAAGCAGGAAGGGAATTCTGGCAGTGGACGGATGTAAGAAAACATCAATCCAAACAACTCAGAGCCGAGTTCCAATGTAGAAGATTTTGAGACTTTTCGGCTATGCATTTCTGTATATAGTCTTGGTAAATGATATAGAATATACCGGTAAGCCAATTACTTTTTACTGATAAACTTATCTCGGTGTTAGTTGCTCCCATTTTCCAACACGAGTACAGTATAATTGGTATCCATTCAAAAGCAACACTAACTTTTGACACACCTTATGAGAAAAGAAACTGTATGGTATGTATTGTAAATATTTTTTCCTACACGAGTACAGTATAATTGGTATCCATTCAAAAGCAACACTTACTTTTGACACACTTTATGAGAAAAGAAACTATATGGTATGTATTGTAAATATTAAGGGTATTATTTAAGGATTTAATTGAAGATGTAGAAATTTGTCGTACCTTGGGTAAGATACACTCAAGGTGTGTACTTTAGGACACAGAGTGCTCAATTTATAGGCACAAAGAACATATCGTTTTCAAGATACAAACTTCTACAGGAGAAGATGCTTATCTTAGCACTTTATCACGTGATAACAGTGACGTTGGGGTGCTTGACGTCCTCTGCTTCGTAATTGCTGTTAATAACAATATCTTATTGGACAAGTTCCGCTTATATAATGTCGTATTTTTTCATTATGAAGCTTGAAGTTAAGAACCGCAGCAACATGACTGCACTGACTGCAGGATAACACAAAATTTTTATGTTTGGAACCGAACTTCAATTTCGTTGCATTTGCGTTGATTGAACTGGAAAAAATCCTTTAAAAATGTGCAAATAAAAATCAACTCATTCAGAACAATACTTCATAGGGAAAGAAAAATTCCCTTATGTTACAAATTTGTATGCCTTTCTGAGACGCACTGACATTGTGTGTTGAAATTGCAATAAAGTGGAAATGTGGATGAACCTCGAACGTCATTAAAGATTATACGTCATTCCGGGTATTAAGGGATCTCTAAAACCTCATACATGTATTCATTTGTTATCAAGCAAACAACATATTTGATCAAAAGATAAAACCGCATATATGTTATTTGTTTTCATCATTTTAAACACATTGTCAGGGTTTTTTTTTTTCAACAATATTATTTGTAAAAAAAGTCAGATCAGATCCTCTCCTTCCCTACCTCACATTTGCTTTTGAAATACATGCCTAGAAGTTCCAATATTGATAAAATGCTTAACAGTTCTCACGCGTCCACCACTTTGATTTTCTTTTTTGTCCCGTTGTTGAGTGGTCTCCTTGTTTCTTGGTGTTTCTGGTGTTGCCTTTTTCCATATATTGTTCGTTCTTTGACTGATGGTTCGGTTCTCACTAACTTTAGCAATTCAAATCGGATTTTTCTGGGAGAAATCAGATATGAAAAAGAAAGGAAATGGGGTTTATGTCAAGGAGACAACATCCCATATCCAGGGTAAAACGACCCAAAACAAAGCATCTAGGGGTCATCGTACGGTCTTCAACACAGTGAGGAACCTCACACCATAAAGCAAGCCCTAGGTGGCCCCAAAAGGGTAAAAAAGTGAATACATCAAGGGAAACAAACCACATCGAACAACCCAAATATCAAGAAACTAAAATTATTTAAGAAGACAAGGACAAGCCAATGACCAACATATTCCTGACTTGGGACAGGCTCCAAAATTGCGGTGGGGTTAAACTCGTTTTCTTGGATCCAAATGGCTAAAAAATAAATACACAAAAAGACTCACAATAAAATCAAACTAGAAAAAAGTCCAAGTTAGACTGTCTTTGCGGGATAGTCAGGTCATAATACGGAAAGCCTGATCACGAGCCATTGTAGCCAGACTGTGTGGAGAAGCGCCACGCTCCATGCAGTATTTACACCCCTTTTATATTGTCTAAAGAGAACAGAAACTAGAAAAAAGTCAAACTTATCAAGACGAGTACCCGTACAATGAAGTACATAAAACATGAAGACAATACACACAGGTACTCTCCGGACAAATGCTCACAGTTACTGCCAGCTAGGTATTAGCTGAATGATTCGAAAATCATTTTGAATCTTTCAACAATGTTAGTTTACCAGAAAATGCTTGACTTGAAGGCAAGTTAGAAGAATGCCCTGTCTTTGCGGGATTGTCAGGTCATAATACGGAAAGCCTGACCGCGAGCCATTGTAGCCAGACTGTGTGGAGAAACGACACGCTCCATGCAGTATTTACATTCATTTTTATATTGTCTAAAGAGAACATAGCCACTAAGACTCGTATAGAAGACTAAATTTCCTGCCCCTACCGATTTCTCAATTTTTCCAGTGGCAATCCAATCTCCCGGTTGTCTCTTCAACCTATTGTTACTTTC
The DNA here is from genome assembly GCA_002080025.1 of Modiolus philippinarum. Taxonomy (NCBI): domain Eukaryota; kingdom Metazoa; phylum Mollusca; class Bivalvia; order Mytilida; family Modiolidae; genus Modiolus; species Modiolus philippinarum. The sequence continues at coordinate 6,181 of MJUU01074056.1, forward strand.
TTCTCTGTTTTGTTTTTTTGTTTTTTGTTTTTATACCCCCCGCAAACAAAGTTTGGGGGGTATATAGGAATCACCCTGTCTGTCTGTCTGTCCGTCCGTCTGTCCGTCCGTCTGTCCACACTTCTCGTAAGCGCAACTCCTCTTAAACCACTTGAAGGATTTTGATGAAACTTTACACAAAGGAAGAACACTATATGGAGATGTGCATGAAGGAATATAATTATTGTCCGAAACCAGGAAGGGGAGATAATTTAACTTTGACTTTTCGTTAATTCCCTATATATGGGTTACCTTGTAAGCGCAACTCCTCTTAAACCACTTGAAGGGACACTATATGGAGATGTGCATGAAGGAATATAATTATTGTCTGAAACCAGGAAGGAGAGATAATCCGACTTTGACTTTTCGTTGATTCCCCATGTATGGGTTACCTCATACGCACAACTCCTCTTAATCCACTTGAAGGATTTTGATGAAACTTTAGACAAAGGAAGAACACTATATGTAGATGTGTAAAATGTCAAATAGGCTGAAAAAAAGGTGAATTTTATATTTGTCTGATTTAGACAGTGTTTTCATTGGAACCCTTTGGAAAAGTTTTTTCTTGAAGATTATATCATTGTGTCCATACTTGTATTGTGTCCATACGATTTAGACAGTGTTTTCATTGGAACCCTTTGGAAAAGTTTTTTCTTGAAGATTATATCATTGTGTCCATACTTGTATTGTGTCCATACTTGTACTGTTTCCATACTTGTACTGTGTCCACACCTGTATTGTGTCCACACCAACTTAATTTTGCACTTACCATATCGATTCAGAATTCAATTAGCGGGGGGTATCTTTGGCTGCCATTCGGCGACAGTTCTTGTTTGTTTTTTTTTTTTGGTTCTCCATGATAAAGCTAAAATATTACTAACTGGACGTGTAACTCTAACTAATCAATCATTTGAAACGGAAGAACATCTAAAGTATGGAAAAGAGATTGATCGACAACTTTTGACAAAATTTAGAATAAGTTCGCATGAATTAAATTTTAAAAAGAGCAGATACGAAGAAAATGTGATTTATGGCAACTATCTGTTGAAGATGAAATTCTTTTTTTAGTCCAGTGTCCTACACTTTAGTTTATAATGTATGGGAATCTTCATTTAAGCAAATTTGCAGTGTAAATAAATATTTAAAAAATCACTCTGATGAAAATATGTCCATTGGCTTCTTGGAAGTGTACAAAAACCTATTATTTTAATATTATTATTGAAACAACTATTTCTGTAAAGAGTCCTTATTATTACCCCAGCAACGAAGATGCGGAAGTTGTAATGTTTTTGACCTGTCCGTCCGTCAGTCAGTCCTGTTCTTGTCACTCTAACTCCTCTGTAACCGCTTCACGGATTGCTTTCATATTTAGTAGGAATGTTGGTCATGTGTAGATGTGCATACTATACCACCATATTGATTGGATAATTTTGTGGGAGTTATGGGACTTAGACTTTTTGCAGTTAAAATACCAAAGTATCATCAAGTCACTGCAACTCCTGAAACCGCTTAATGGATTGTTTTCATATTAAGTATGATTGTTGGTTATGATGTGTTGATGTGCATACTTTACTGCCTTATTGATCGGATTATTTTTATGGGAGTTTTAGGACTAAGACTATTTTAAGCTAAAACAGCAAGTATCATATTGTCACTGCAACTCCCCTGAAACCGGTTAATGGATTGCTTTGTTATTTGGTAGTATTGTTGGTCATGATGTGTAGATGTGCATACTATACTGCCTTATTGATCCGATAATTTTTATGAGAGTTATTGGACTTGGACTATTTTTAGCTAAAACACCAAAGTAACATATTTTCAGCTAATACACCAAAGTGTCATATTTTCAGCTAAAACGCCAAAGTATCATCTTGTCACTACAACTCCTCTGAAACCCCTTCAATAATCATGTCCAGAATTATTGTAAATATATCGAAGATGTACATGCTGCTTGGATTTTGATTTTCGATCATTTTTGAAAGAATTACACGTTACATATTGATGAACTTTGTCATTGTTATGTATGATATTGCTTATAGGGTACTTTTGGAGTTCAATTTTGCAGGATTTTTTAATATGTAGGGATTGGGGTATGCGAGCATGCTCACATATAACTTAATACCGAAGTCACTATGAATTCACTTTCCGCATATGCGCATCTCGACAACCCACGCCCCACCAGTGCAGATAAAATCTAAACGTTTGGAAGACCATAAACTCAAAGATGTTTAAAAACTGATAGAGAACAAATAACCAAAGTGATCTAAATTTAAAGCCAAAATCAGCTAAGGACAGAGCTCTGCATGAGGGAGATACTCCCTATATATATATATATATATATATATATATATATTGTCAAACATTAAAAGTGTTAGAGTAGTATCCATTTGTTGCACCAAACATATTAAAATTTCCAGGTTGCTATGACTGGCTTGATTTATGTGTTTTCTTTTATAAATATTTGTATTTCAGTCAAAATAATTATATATGTTAAATAATCATTGTCTTTGTATTGTATTTTTGTTGTAATGTAGGTATAATTCCATCGTAATTATTCTGCTCAGCTATGTCTATATATATGAGGCGTCAAATGAGGCCATAACTGCAAACTTGCAGATTACCTAAAATTTGTATTTTTCATCAGATGTCGATTCCTCTTCATGTAACATTTAAGTAGAATGTCAACGAATTTGGCATAGCTCTTACCGATTCCAAGCTATAATGACTCCAAAGGGCCAAAATTGCAATTTTTCGTAGTATATTAAATCTTTGTTGTTCATTCGATTTAAATCATATTTGTTTCTTTAAGATTGTTTCATGTAAGGTTTGAATAATTTTGTGACAGATTTAACATATCTCTTACCTTTTCTTAGATTTAAGGGACCGAACAGAGCCAAATGTACAGCTATTTAAATTATCCCAATTTGTATTTTTTTTTTCTTTTTTTTTTTTTTTTGTTGATTTCTCTTGATGTGAGTTTTAGTTGGTAGTCACCAGATTTTGCTTAGCTATTACCCTTTCCAATCAATAAGGGATTAAAAGGGCTAATTTTTATTTCATTCTTTATGTCCAGGCAATTAATGTGTCAATATCCTTATTGTGTCCTTAGAGCTGCTGGGCGAGTCCCCGGGTTATGGATAGGGAAAGGAATGATAATATATTTTTATGGTGCGCTGCTAAGGCAAAATATATGCATCCGAAAGCCAATAATAATGAAAATTATCTTTTCTACCTATTAGCATCGGGAAGTCTAGCAAGGTATACGACTGGATTGGAACCCAAGCTTTATTATCAGCTATTGCATCACCGCCTTAACTATGGCTAGCGTTCTAGAAGTCTCGGTCATCTAGGCTATATAGGCTCGTAGGAAATGTGAGATGTAACGTAGTACACAATGAACAGTTTAGAGGGTAAGGTATATAGATCAGAACTTCTCACAGCTCTTTATAGGAATGCCCTGGCTGTGCAGGTCATAATACGGCGAGTCTGACCGGAAGCCATTGTAGTCAGACTGTTGTGAAACGCCAATCCTCATTCAGTATCAAGGCCAATTTTACATTTCTCGTTCAAGGGCAGACTCGCTGGGGTAGCGACAAAGACTAAATTTCCTGCCCCTACTTTCTTTTATGATCATATTAATTGACCGTGTTATATCTGTTGTCTACATATTGATATATTTATGCTTAGGGTTACAAATGCGCAATTATTCAAAATGCTATTTCCATAGAGGGTACACCAGTTTGATGTAATTCTAAAAATAGATGCAATTGAATTTCAACTCCGGGGTTTCCTCTAATAATTTGTCGTTAATGAGATCTTTCAAATTTTGAAATTAAAATGGGCTATCTTATGGTGGCTTTGAGTTGTTATTGCTCCCCTTAGGGTCGTTGTCTCTTTGACACATTCCCCGTTTCCCTTCTTTTTCTTATTTCCTATTGCCCTTCTTGATGAAAATTAGGGCTAATAAAAGGTCGGTATTTTTATGGAAAATATTGTAAATCTCACCCCTGACAAAGCATATCCGAGATTCAGGTCAAAGATATAATAATGAATAAATGTTAATGAATTTTTTATTACTATTGTATATGTGATTTTATTATAATGAGTTTCCTCAAATCGTACGCACTACAATGCTAAATTCTGAATTTCATCTTGGGGTAAAAAGAAGATGCATTCCGAACAACATGAATTGCGCAATTGTAACGTTATTAGGTCAGATGTAAACTGGAAGAAATGTTACGCTTACTGCACGTGATTAAACATTTGAAGAAAGTTTTTTTTTTAGGTATCTATATTTGATATAACTGATTATTTGGATTTCGTCTGGTTTTATGCATTTTAATTTTTTTTCTTTGAAATTAAGGATTTCCTTTGTTTGGGTTCTAGTGCTGCTGATGGGGAATACATTTCCGAAATGGCCATACAGCTCATTGAAATTGTTGAGTTGAAATATAACGTTTGTGTTATGGTCTCATGTTCATTTACTCCATATTCTTTCGTAAAATATTGTATTGATGCATTCACGAAAATGTCGATTAAAGAAAACAAGTCAACAACGTGTTCGAAAGGATATCGATTTGTCTATAGATGTAAACGCATACCTTCCGAAGTATACAGTTTTACCATTTTGTGAGCCTACATACTAGAACAACACATAGTTTTATCCTCAACAGTGATGATCGACCTGAATGTATTCCATGCAATTGTCCTTATACAATTCAACATGTTTTAATTGAATGTGTAGATGTTGCCGATATCAGGCGTGATTTTTATTCAGCTGATTGTCTTAAAGACCTATTTACAAATGTCGCTGGCGACAAAATCGTTCAATTTTTAAAAGCAATCAATTTATTTAGTAAGATTTAAATGGATTTAATTTATAGTTGTAATATTGTTACAGTTAAACTGTCATTTCTTCTAAAATGTTTTTTATATTTTATACTCTAGTTTTACTTGTATAAAGCTTCAATGGTTTTATATTGATCTTTTATATTTATTATAATTTTTCTACTTACTTAACAGCTCTCGCCACAATATAGCTGAAATATTGCTGAAGTTGGCGTAAAACATCAATCAATCCACGCTTGAAACAATTGGAATATTGTTCATAAATAAATCTTTACACGGTTTGTTTACTAAATATTATTGCAAGTGAAAGGGCGATAATCCGGGTTCTAAAAATAAATGAAGTTGTAAAAAGTACTTCTTTCGAGTATACCTATGCTTAACATTTTCAAGGTTGCTAGAAAAAAAGTCGTTATCAAGGAGATCCTATATCCAGACAATTACCAGCATTTCATAGACTACCATCGTTGATTGAAGTCATTTCTGCAGCAAGTCGTCGTTGTTTGCTCCCGGCTTCGGATAATTTGTGTACAGATTTTAATTAGGAACAAGTCCTTGTTTGTTTTCTGAAAACATCTTAATGCTGAGTGTAAGATATTAAATATGCACCGGAATCAAGTGACAACCATATTAAATATGGACCGGAATCAAGTGACAACCATTTTATTAATAATAACTATTTCCATATTACATCCACGATTGATCAACAAATACAATATATACACTGTGGTATTTAGTTATTTGTTACCACTGGGCCGATGAATCTGCTGGTGAACTGTTAGTCCCGGAGGTTATTCACCAGCCCAGTAGTTAGTGCTTCGGTGCTGCCCGAAAGCCGATTCTGTTTGGAACCTTGAAATATCTATTTTTTTTGTAAATTTTGTTGAAAACTAAGGAGTATCTCCCTCATGCAAAGCTCTGTCATTAGCTGATTTTGGCTTTACATTTAGATTATATTGGTTGTTTGTTCTCTATCAGTTTTTCAACATCTTTGAGTTATGGTCTTCCAATCGTTTAGATTTTATCTGCAGTGAAGAAACAAACGCTGTCGAAATGCGCATATTCAGAAAATAAATTTACAGTAACTTCGGTATTAAGTTATTATACAGGAGAATTATAAAAAAACATAAACTGAAATACGTATAATTCACTTACTCATTGACTGGTTTGGACCCTAGATTTTATTCAATTCTATCTGTGTGGGGGGATTTTTTGTAAAGAAATATTCTGGAATTCACTTGATTCCCTGTAACGAATAAAAAAATTAATCTAGCCCCAAAAATTTCACTAGAATATGGTGAAAGTAAAATAAATAATTTTGCCCTTGAGCGTTTTAACCTGCAAATTTTAGTCCCGATTTTAAGAAATAAATATTTTGCCTCTGAAATTTCAAATTTGAAAACCTCCACTATTAGGGATTGTTGGCAGGTATGGACCATTCTCCAAAGGAATGTATTATACTGATAAAATAAGGCCAAGATTTTCACCGAGGTTAGTATTTTTACTTTATGCGAGGAAATTTTGCTGAGCAACTCTTACCAGTTTAGACCAGGTTATTTTTTTTTTTACTGATTTTCCTTTCAGAGCTCATCCCCTTCTGACAATCAAATGGTCAGTTCCCATATGCACATTATTTCAGTACATACTGGGTACGTGTCTTCTGAGTTACAAAAACAAGTGTTTTGACTAAAGTAAAAACACCAAGAAATGACTAGGGTGCCTACGGATGAAAAAAGGGATGCAAAAGCCATTTCAGGAAAAGAACTGCCCGGTTCTAGTCAATACCCTCTGGATCTGCATATAAATTGCAGATGCATTTCAGCGCTTTGATTATGAAATTCTGCCCGATATGTTTTGGAATTTTCTTAAAGAGTACTTTTCATTTGAAGAACTAATGCTGCTGATGAGAGGTAAAATGTATACAGTATAACTGAATGGATGCAAAAGCCATTTCAGGAAAAGAACTGCCCGGTTCTAGTCAATACCCCCTGGATCTGCATATAAATTGCAGATGCATTTCAGCGCTTTGATTATGAAATTCTGCCCGATATGTTTTGGAATTTTCTTAAAGAGTACTTTTCATTTCAAGAACTAATGCTGCTGATGAGAGGTAAAATGTGTACAGTATAACTGAATTTACTGATTATTGTGAAACTTCCGTATGTTTCTATAATACTAAAGGAAGAGACCTTTTTCTTTGAGCCGCATCTCCGCAGTAACCATAGAAAATAGAAAGTATTTGTTATATAAATGACTAAATACCGAAGTTACTGTGAATTTATTTTCTGCATATGCGCATTTCGACAATATATGTCTCTTCGGTGCAGATAAAATCTGAACCTTTGGAAGACCGTAAAAATCAAAGACTATATATAACTGATTATATTATATTTTGTTATTCCTAAATTTGTCTTTAAAACAATCATTTTTTTTTTCTTGAAAATGAAAATAACCGATTCAGGAGAGTTGTCTTCTCCTTAAATCATCATAAATTAGCATTGAAATTCTTTTAGTATTTTAAATTTATTTGGACAACTCTAGTTTGTCATATTTTTGAAAGTTTTAGCTTTCCAGTTTATATATCTCTCTCTATAGATTGATGATTGTAAACCGCAGAAGCTTATCCAGTCTTACTATCAGACGTGCATTATTAGCATGGTTTCCCAAAAATTAGTGCAAATGTTTCTCGAATTTAAAGTGTTTGTTATAATCTTCAAGTTGTGCAAATTTGGATTCAGATTTTGGAATATGACCGTTTGCAATTTCCAATTTTTGTATGTCATCACTTTACATGTCCGTCGTCATCTACACAATTATACTAATACATTAGCAGCTGAGTTGTTTTTCGTGGTCCTTACTCGATGTAAGTCTGTCGTCAGCCTTTAACTTCCATCGTTTTGGTGTACGGAGCATAGTTTTTCTGCATGAAATATATAAATGTGGGTGTGTTTTGAAACCAATTTTACATGAATTTGCATATAAAAAATAATTAATATAAAACTTGGTTCCAAAAAAAAAGGTCAACTGTTTTTGAGAACACAACGAAATTCATGTACCGTAATTATTTTCTAAAATGTACAAGATTTCACTTGGTTTATACGTTGTTTCTAGGATTTTTTTAAATTTTCACGTAAAAACAATGTTATTTAAACATATTTGGGTCTGAAATTTAGTTTTGTAAAAATAAATTTGGGGTATGTTTTACGTACGTCAGAATATTAATTACGGGCGTGTTTTTGACATCGATTTGGCACATCCCTACCCGAAAATATACCAAGGAACACCCCGGGGGTCGCCAGTATACATGTACTTGTTCTGTTGAATTTGAATTTTTCACGGGTATGAGTGGTTTTCTAACTGCATTTTGTAATGGTATTCCTTGTCCTTGGACTTTAATGTTCACTTTCCAATATCCTAGCTTTTACAGTTAAAAAACAGATACTTCTCTGGTTTGCTTCATTGTTTTACAAAAAAAAAAAATTAAATTATTGTTTATTTGCGCATGTTTGTTATACAAACAACCTGGCAGGTCTATAAAAGGGGGAGGAGGATCTTGGAAGTTGGAATCCTCTTTTTTCTGAAAAAAAAAAAATTCGTGCAAAATTAATGCAAAACTGACAACATTCGGTAAAAAATAACCTGGAACCCTTTTTTTCTGAAACCTAATCGGAACACCCTTTTTGGAGGCTGGATCCATCGGTGCTCCCACCCCCTGCCGTGACGCCTAATTAGCCGCAAAATGATTAAAAAAATAATGGAATATATAAAAAACAAAAAACAAAAAAAAATATCAAGGATAGTTACCACATGTACCTGACATTGTAGAAATAACAAACAGAAAATAAGACCAAAACATTTTTATTTGGTTTTGTTGATGATGACATCGTAGATTTTGTAATATTTTCTCGACAGCTACATGTTCTTATCACAGCGTTTTAATATTTGATATGCAATGTACCGTCGGATTTGATATCGGGTCTGTTGCATGTATACTTGCGCTTTTCGGACTTGGTTTATATTTGACATTAATGGTAACTGATAAAAATTTTCGTAACAGTTTTCTCGGCAACTGCTTAATTTATCATATCTTTTTGTTATGCAGTAACGGGTGACTTGAAAGCATTGAAAATATTTTTGTAACGGTTCCTTGATATTTCTTATGGAACATCAGCATGAGGTCCCAGTGATACCTTCGGTTTTAATCTAAGACCTGTTTCCTGTCTATTTCCTGTTTGCCGATTTAGTTCATTTTACACTTATGGTCAATAGTAGGAATATCAAAATACCGAAGTTACTGCCAATTTATTTTCTGCATATGCGCATTTCGACAACTTATGTCTCATCAGTGCAGATAAAACCAGGAAATATTGGGAACAATTTTCTGAGCAACAACTTATACAGTCTTTATGTTTGGTAGGAAGCATCAAATATGATCGAAGTTAAATAATGTGAGATTTAATTTAAGGTCTATAGCTCTCTGCTTTCTGTTTAAGGAACTCCGGTCATATATCAGAATGGTCCATCCTCTAGCACGTCTGGCCGCTTTTATGTGGATTGAAAACCCAATTATGCGTTAGTTTATTCTTAAGATTTTCATACACAACACATAGAACTACTACTACCGGAAGATGCTTTACAATTTTTTATGCGTTTTTAAACCTATCAATTACAATTACTATTATCAACTTTATTTATAAGAATTGTTACAATTTTCCAGCGATTTCGCGGGTATCGTCTAGTGTATTTTTGAAACAACTGGAACGATGCCACTGCTGGTGGACTAGAGGTCCTCCGGGATATTCACGAGCCCGATAGTCAAACTTGTCTGACATGAAAAATTTACCTTGCATTTTATAGAAATTTACTGTTCATCGAAATTCCAACCCCTTAAAAATGCCGAGGCTTCAATCCGTGTATAATAAGGACACTCGGTGGATGTCTTAGGTACTGGATTTTGTCTCCTATTTTGCTAATGAAATCTTATTTGACTACTTTTGGATTGTTGCTTTCAATTTTATTTTATTCTAATGCTGCTGGTGAGAAGTAACTCCTTAAAACACGTGTTCATCATTACGAAACGAACTGCTTATTATGCAACTTCGATATTTTTATATTTAACAGAAAATCCATGCAACAAGGCTCAAAATTCGTCGTTCAACATTTTTATCTTCAAACGTAAATTCTGATATTTTATGCATCGTTTTTTTCCATCTTTATTTTATTCAACAGTTTAAAAACGATATGCACTTAATGTACCCCAGACAAAATCTCTGTAAAAACGTTGAGAAACAAAGCAATGCAACAGCACTTTTACTATTGATCTCAGATTTTAAGTCACCATGAGGCCTTCAATAATAAGTTTTGCTCATAGTAAGGTAAAGACAACTCCTTCTTGATTTCTTGATGAAAAAGCGCACTCGTCGAGTTGTATAGAAAACTAAATTTTCTGTACAATGTATTTCTTTCATCTTTCCTTTGACTGAGCTGCCGGGTTTGCCCCAGGTTATTTAATATGCAGGTTAGTCCGGTCATATTACCGTTACTATGCAGCAATCGATTGTAGCCAAACTGTATGGTAAGCGCCACGCACCATACAGTATAAAAACCCTTTCTATATTTCTGTAGGGAAACCAGGCCTACTTGATGTCTAATAGAAGTCGTAATTTCCTGTCCCGTCCCATTTCTCCCTATTTCCAGTTGCAATCGACCCCCATTGCAACGGATATTTCTTGAACGTAAATGTTTATATGACTGCTGAAAATTTGAGGTTTTTTATCAATCCTTATGATATTTTAATACACATTTCCTTGCCATATAAGTGAGCTTGGATTGGTTTGGTTATTGTGGGCCCTTCTGTTTTTAAAGGGGGTGTAAAGAGGCAAAACTAGGTGTTATCGGATTGTGATGGGGCTTCTTTCAGTATGCTCACGGAAAATTTCAATTTAGTATTATGTCAATGGATACACGTTGCATGTACGGTTCATGAGATAATGGGGTCGACAGGAGCAAATGTACTTTTTTTCTAGTCCGATTTGATGCAGTTTTTTTCAATAAATTTCTCATGAAAAATAAATAAAGAATTTAACTTATAGATTTGTGATTACGTTGCAACTAGGCCTTTCTTGTAAGATGTCAGATTAAGCGTAACTCATACATTTTCCGAGCTTTAAGGGATCAAAGGGGCTAATTTCAATGGTTCCTTATTTGTGTCCAGCTAATAATGTCACAAAGCTATTTGTGTCCACATTCACATTTGAATTACACTTGTTCAAATTCAGTGGTCGACATACTGCGCTCGGTTGTTATGAGTTGTTTTTCTCGTCCTGAACAATTTGAAATATGCTTACTTGACGTAAAGCGCTCGGAGTAGCTCTTTGGTATGAGTTGTTTTTTTCGTCCTGAACAATTTGAAATATGCTCACTTGACGTAAAGCGCTCGGAGTAGCTCTTTGGTATGAGTTGTTTTTCTCGTCCTTAACAATTTGAAATATGCTTACTTGACGTAAAGCTCTACATAAACAATCAATTGATTATTTGTTCTCTATCAGCTATTACACGTTTTTCGGTATATGGACTTCCAAATGTTTTGGTTTGATCTGCACTGATGAGACACAAGTTCTCGAAATGTGCATATGCAGAAAATAAATTGACAGTAACTTTGGTATTTTGTAATTCAATTCTTTCATCTTGTAACATTTTGAAATGATGGACGTTGTTCTTGTCCTTGTATATCTCTTATCTTTGTAACTGGGCGTGAAATTTGCCTTTAAGAACATTAAAATATGACATAATGTCTATTGTAACTTTTTTTTAAGATGGTGTAGATATTTATTGACTATTTCTTTGTTGTTAACAATTCTTCTTAGTATTACAACTATCATACAAAGATTCATCCCTGAGTTGTTAATTACTGAGTTAAACCAGGGGATTTAACTAGCAAAATTGTAATTTAAAAAGTTAGTATTATTACATAATTATGAAAAGTTTTTTTTTAAATACTTCGATTATATAAATAGAGATAATTGGTTATGTATGTATATAAAAATTATAAAAGAAAACAAAATGAAATTGAACATGTTTACAAGTTTACACTTCACTTGAGTATGCACGGACTGACGTAGATATTTTTTGTCAACGTGGACGTCGTATCGTGTTTTTAATTGGAATATATCTCTTCAATTTTGTTAGTATCCACTTGGATTTGACTATTCCTGTTATGTAATTTAATTATGCATTCTATCCTCGAGATAAAAATTAAATTTGAAGATTAACTTATTTTTTAAATTATTTTTTCCAACTTCACCAACCCCCCTTAAGTATGTTTCAAATTCTTGTTTGAGAATTTGATGCATATTTACCTGTTTTATTCTCTGTTTCGATTTGTAGAATGATTTGTAAATTGTATAACCTATTACTGTTAGAATGACGTTGAAATCCCAATAATTTTTATCAAAAATTTTATAGCCGATTACCATGTCTTTGAGGGATATTTTTGTGTAAATCGTATTAGCTGTAGTTTTTTAAATATAAAAACCCACAAGTCTTTCAAATAGTTATATTTTATGAAGAGATGGTCGAAATTGTCTACACAATAACACAGTACACATGATGGATTTGATAATATTTTCCATTTATATAAGTGTTCCTGATTTGGCAATATGTTGGTGAGTAACTTCCATTTGAAAACTTTAAGTTTATTTGACAATATCTTGTTATGTATAAATTCAAGGGTGTAATTAATTATATATTGATCACAGTTCAATATTTTATTCCATTTTATGATGCCAATATTCGGTGACTTTTTGGAGTTAATGATGGTATTATAAGCAAATTTACTGTTTTTTAATTCACCTATATTTATTTCTTTTGTGTTTATATTAACTGTGTCTTTTTGAATGTTGACACGGGTTTTCCTGCTGTTTTCAGACTTAAGAATATCAGACCACTTCTTTGGGATTGATTTTTTATGACATTTACCTCTGAAATCCAGTTATTTTTAAATTTTAGGTTGTTTAAGACGTGTGCTTCGGATATGCAACTTTTTTCGTCAATTATATCATTGACGTATAAAATATTACTGTTTATCCAATTTGAAAACATCAATGGCTTGTTTTTGAATTTTATATATTTATTTCCCCAAAGTACTTCCTTTCTAATATCTTTATAATGGTTTAATTCTTTTGTTTTGCCTCCTCTCATGTTTAACCAGCTTTCTATAACTTCCTTATAAAAATCCGGTATTTCGCTATACCCGTTTATGAATTTTAAATTACATTTATCAATATTCTTTTTTACAATTAAGGATATACCTCCCAGTGGTTTGAGAAATAAATTTGGAATGATTGTCCAATTTTGATTTTTTGATTCCATTTATCTGTCAATCCATTTTACTTTCAGTGATAGAAAATAGCTTTTTAAATCGATCATCTTTAGACCCCGTTCTTTATAATCCGAAATCATAGTTTGTCTTTTGACTTTATCTGGTTTACTATTCCAGATAAATTTAAAAATTTCCTTTTCAAGTATATGAGCGTAATTTTTGTTTATGTTTGTTACACTTGCAATAAAAGTAAAAATTGGAATTATTAAAGTTTTTACAATTAAGATTTTCCCTAATATTGTCAAATTTCTTTTTATCTTTTTTGGCTTTTTCAAGCTTATTTTCCCAATTCATTTTTTCACAGTCATTCTTGTTTAACCCAATATACAATCCCAACACTTTCACTGGTTTATTAGTAAAACTTATATCTCCAACTTTGTCTTTACTGTGTTTTTGTTTACCTAACCAAATGCCTTCTGTTTTATTTTTGTTTAATTTCAATCCCGAAAACGTACCAAATATTTCAATTTCGTTGAGAGCTAAAAGTATGTCATTTTTAGATTTCAAAAATAAAGTTGTGTCGTCTACTAATTTTGATATTTAAAGACTATGTGTTTTCCCGTTATATTTAATTTCAATCCCTTTAATATTGTAACTATATCAATACGAAAAGACCCAAATGAACAATGTTTGTGAATAATTTTACCTTTTATGATTTATTAGATAAATATTGTTATGTGAAAAGTTCAGCTATATGAAGTGTAAAGCATAGAAACTAATGATAGTGTTCAAGATTTTTTATTCTTATTCGTGCATGACTTGGGGTGGTATGAGTTAATTTGGAACATCGTTAATGTGTGTAACATAGGCTTCATGTTTTCTTGCTTCTTTTATTATGGTAATAACAAAATAAATAATAGCTAATTAAGACAGGATCGACATCATTAAATGTCAGAAGCTTTAATGAAATGCATCCAAAACCTCGCCTTAGTTCACATATAATTAAAAAATATACTCTAGGATATTCAACGTTTTTCAATCCTTCAGTCGTCTCTATCGGTGACAGGTCTTAAAATCTAAAATGACAATTCAAGGAGAAATCTTTCTCGTTGCTTGCAAAATACGGAATGTCTGCCTTCGTAATCGCAAAGCTCAATGCAGATTAAAGACATCTGCATATCTCCATAAAAGAACAGACTCACTGGGCAGGTATAGAAGACATAGTTCTGCCATTCCTATTTTCCCAATTGTGGAAAGACAAACTCGATTTCCTATTTATAGTATTTTTTTTAATTTTTGGAATTTATAACTTGTCCTTGTCGCGATATAGCCAAATATTGCCCAATGAATGTAAAATCAATCATACGGAAAGCCAAACTACAGAAACGCAAGTCTCTCAATGCAGAATAAAGATCTTTTTATTTATTGAACAGACGACACTCCCTTATAGTCGTTGAAAGGCAAACATTCGTGGCCTTGTGCGATTCTCCCCTCTCAATTGATAACCAAACACTGTTGACCATTATCCGATTCATTCAATTTTAATTAGCTTGTAATTCTTATATACTTTGTATATTGTTCAAATGAATAATTGCATTCACTTGTTTTTCAATATTCAAACCCAAGCACCTGGATCGGTCAAGTTACTTCAATGGGATTGGACGCGTCCAAATTTGAGATGGAATAACACTGTATGTGCGGAGTAGTCCGGCATAATGTATAAAAATTAAAATATTGAAATGACTACAATTATAGTTCTGCATATTGCAATATCGATAAGTTTTGTATCTTCAGTGCAGGTCAAATCAAAATGTTTTGAAAGTTCATGAACTGAAGTATTTGTAAAATCTATTAGTAAAGAAACGCCTCTAGGAAATAAAAAAAAAAACACAACTAGGTAAGGATAGAACTATGTGTTTTGGAGGTACTCCACACTTTAAATAATTTTTTTTACAATATTTCCATATTGCAAGTTTCCAAATGTGTTTTTGGGAAGCACAAAATACTGACTTCCCGGTTGGTAATACCCTTAGGGACTAACAGTCCATCAGAACCGGCATCCACTGAAAAGCCTGGCGACCACCAATTTTAGAAAGTGACTAAAATACCCTTAGGGACTAAAGTCCATCAGAACAGGCATCAACTGAAAAGCCTGGCGACCACCAATTGTAGAAAGTGTGACTACACCCAACGCTTCGTGTAGTTTAAAGTCCCCTTCTTTATTTTTCTTCGTTAGCCCATCAGACCAGGTATCAAATGAAAAGCCTGGCTACCACCAATTGTAGAAAGTGTGACTTAACCAAACGCCTCGTGCAGTTTAAAGGGTCCTTCTTTATTTCTTCATGAGTATAAAACTAAATGCAAATAGCATACAGGGTGTTGTTTCAAATGAAAAGCCTGGCTTCCACCAATTGTAGAAAGTGTGACTTAAACAAACGCCTCTTGCAGTTTAAAGGGTTCTTCTTTATTTCTTCATGAGTATAAAACTAAATGCAAATAGCATACAGGGTGTTGTTTCAACCACTATTTTTAAACATTTAAGCTCCATATGGAAGAGTGTAGCACATACAATAGTATCACGGACATTTATTGGTGAAACGCACACTGTACAGACATAGTTTACAAAAACAGGAACTTCTCCTGTGGAGAGTCTGTATGCTGCAGCTAATGAACCATCCTTGGAAGACAGACGTATTAAACTTGGTTTACAATATGCAACAAAGCTTAAAGCGTATCCTTCCAATCCTTCTCACAACTGTGTTTTCAAACCTCTTCACAAAGCTGACTACGAAAAACGCCCAAACGTTATACAACCTTTTGGTCTCCGTATCAAACCACACCTTGAATCTGCTAATATAAATTTAGATGAAATTGCTCCTATACAAACTCCCAAAAAACCTCCATGGCTAAATCCAAAACCAACATTTAATTTTGAACTACGCAAACACAAAAAGGTTGATACCAATCCTCTGGTTATCCAGCAGGACTTTGCAAGAATTAAATCTGAACATCCCGAATACTTGCAAATTTACACAGATGGCTCCAAGGATGGAGACAGAGTGGCTTCTGCAGCCGTTTTTGGAGACCGTGCTGCAACTCTCCGATTACCATCCTCTAGTTCCATATTTACAGCTGAAGCTAACGCTATTTACTCAGCACTTAAATTTGTAGCTTTATCGCAATCAAATAAATTCATGATTTGTTCCGATTCGCTTTCTTGCCTATTGGCAATTGAAAGTCGAAAAACAAAACACCCAATTATTTTGAAAATAGCCGAATTCTACAAATCACTTGTAGCATTAGGCAAAGAAGTCATTTATGTTTGGATCCCTAGTCATGTGGGGATCTATGGAAACACAGTTGCTGACCAAGAAGCAAAGGATGCACTAGATGAAGAGATGGCGGATTGTCCAGTACCTTACACTGACATGAAGCCTTTAATCGCTAAATATATTTTAAAGTTATGGCAGGCCAAATGGGATCTGCAAATAAATAATAAACTGCATGGAATACAGGCAGACGTCGGTAAACAAGTCAGTTCCTGCGGTAAAAACCGTAGGGAACAGGTAGTGTTGACCCGTTGTCGTATTGGACATACTAGAACAACACATAGTTTTATCCTCAACAGTGATGATCGACCTGAGTGTATTCCATGCAATTGTCCTTATACAATTCAACATGTTTTAATTGAATGTGTGGATGTTGCCGATATCAGGCGTGATTTTTATTCAGCTGATTGTCTTAAAGACCTATTTACAAATGTCGCTGGTGACAAAATCGTTCAATTTTTAAAAGCAATCAATTTATTTAGTAAGATTTAAAAAGATCAATTTTAAACTAGTTTCTAATTTCTAATATTGTTAGTCAAATCATAATTTCTTTAATTATGTTTTTAACATTTTACACATTTCTTTTACTTGTATAAAGCTATATGGTTTTATATAGATATTTTATGTATTTATTAAAATTATTTAGTATATTCAACAGTTCTCGCCACAATATAGCTGAAATATTGCTGAAGTTGGCGTAAAACATCAATCAATCAATCAATCAATCAAAAACAGGAAAACAGCAAACACCCACAATGGCCAGGAACTACAATCACATGCCACAATTTACAAGCTAAATGCACCAGAAAAACAATAATGAAAACAAGAGACAAACATAAATAACGATAGGAACTCGGGATAGCCGGATTTGGTACCGACACTAGCAAAAGCCAGTGGTAAGGTTAAACCGGTTTATGGGTACCCAAACCTCCCCTTTCTCTATCCCGTTTCCCTATAGTATCATAAACATATACAGGTAGACTACTCAATGACCACTATCTTGGAACAGAAAAAGCATAAGACAAAACGTAATTTTGAAAGAAGGGTCAAAGAGTGCTCGCCGCTAAACTGTCGGCTAGCTCAAGGAATCTAGTCTGCTGGTAAAACACTGTCGCAATACGGAAGAAAAATCAAAACTCCCCCCGGCACCTGAATCGGCTTTCAGGGGCTTCGGCTACAGAGCTGCCGGGCGCGTCCCCAGGTGGTGGATAGGGGAATGCCCTGTCTATGCGGGGTAGTCAGGTCATAATACGGAAAGCCTGACCGCGAACCATTGTAGCCAAACTGTGTGGAGAAACGCCACGCTCCATGCAGTATAGACCCCTTCTATATTTCTCTAAGGAGAGCAGACGCACTGGGTGTCGTATGGAAGGCTAAATTTCCTGCCCCTACCCATTTCTCCAATTTTCCAGTGGCAGTCAAAAGTCGTTGCCCAGGTTGTCCCTTCCACCTTTATTTCTTTCTTCTGATACTTTCAATTTTTTGAATTGATTAACTTGTTCTCGTCCTGATATAGCTGAAATATTGCTCATTGGACGTTAAACTCTAACTAATCAATCAATCAAAATTCCCCGAAGGGTTTCGTAAAGAGTCTTCATGTATTTCAGTAGACATCGGCAGTATCAAGAGTCTTCATGTATTTCAGTAGACATCGGCAGTATCAAATGTACTAATGGTGATATTGCCGTAATCTTTATTTCATGTTGTAATTACAATAAGCTGACATATGTTATTTTAACCTCAGACGAAGTTTCCAGAGAGCCGTCCGTTAAATAAGAACACACATGTCTTCCATCAACCAAAAAAAACACATATTGAGAAATGAAATAAGAATTGTGTTGGTGGGATATCAGAGTACTATATATCTTAAAGTTTAAAGCTATCACCAAAATGTGATGAGTTATTTGAACTATCAAAATAGAATCATATTTCAGGTCTTAACTTAAACCACTTTCTGCATTGCAAAAACAAGGGAAGTAACAAATAACAATAGATGACTAAAGATGGCAGGGTTGTCTTTCTTAGAACCCAATTTTTGGGTGAATATTTTGTTAAAAAATAGCCTTTCCAAAAATCAGTTTTTAGTTTTGAAACAAATACTAGTATGATATTTTCTTCTCTATTTCTGCAATTTTTTATTTTATATATATTGTTATTGTTGGCATATGGCTTAGCAAAACTTGGCAATAGAGTTCTACAAATGTTTAATATGGAAACAGTCGCAGTAATAGTAATACATATGGATATTACAGTTGCACGAGAAACAGTTAAATTTGATACTTTGAATTTGATGTTGTTATTTAAAATTTTTGAAGTAACCAAATGACTAATACTTTTTAAAATATAGTCTCGTACAACTGTCACGAAAGAAGATGAATTGTCAATAAAAAATCTTTGGGGAGGAGAATGTTTATTTAGTTCTTTTTCATCAAACCAGCGAGGCGTTGCTGTGTTTTTCAATAACAACTTTGAATACAAAATTTTAAAATTCAAAAAAGATGATGAAGGAAACTTATTAGGGATAGATATGGAAAAACAACAAAAGCGTATGTCACTGAATAATATATATGGTCCAAATATTGATTCACCTAATTTTTATAACAAGGTAAGTGAATTAATAGAGTCTTTTAACAATAATATAGTTATTTTGACTGGGTATTATAATCTAGTACAAAACCAAATTTTAGATACTCAAAAATATTGTTCAATAAATAATCCAAAGGCAAAACAAAAAGTACTTGATATGAAAGAAATTTATGGTTTAATAGACCCATTTAGAGAAATATATCCAGAAACAAAACGATTTACATGGCGAAAACGTACACCATTTAAACAGGCTAAATTAGACTTTTTCTTGGTGTCACAAAATTTTTATCATAATGTACAAGATGTCGAAATTCAAAACAGTTATAGATCTGATCATTCTCCTGTAGTTCTCAGATTTAAATTGAATGATTTCCGCATTGGCATTAAATAATTCATTACTCTATGATATGGAATATCTGAAAATTGTGAAGGATATTATTCATAAAGTAAAGGACCAATATGCCTGTTTAGTTTATAATAGAGAGAGTCTTGACTTTCTTGATTGTGCTTATATTCAGTTCACAATAAATGACCAATTATTTTTAGAAACATTGCTCACCGAAATAAGAGGGAAAACAATATCATTTGCTTCTTACAAAAAAAGAGAAAAAACAAAATTGGAAAATTCATTGATTAAAGAAATTCAAAAACTTGAAAATGATGCTGATACAGATTAAACTTTAAGAATAGTAGAAGAGAAAAAATCTGAGCTCAAACTATTACGACAAGAGAAAATGAGAGGACATTATATTAGGTCAGAAATGCAAATTCCTAAGTTTAAAGAGATAGAAAATGTCATGAAATCATGGGCAAATCAAAATTTTGTCTCCAATTGGTAAAATTGTTGTTATTAAATCCTTGATAATTTCTAAATTGAATCATTTATTCTTAACACTTCCATGTCCAAAGGTAACTATTTTAACACCGTTCATACAAAGTTTATTTGCTTTTATTTGGGAGAATAAACCGGATAAATAAGTCGCGATTGTCGTGTAGAAACAAAGCTTTGAGGGGACTAAAAATGTTAAATGTTAAAAATTATATCATGGGTTTAAAATTAACATGGATTCGAAGGATTTTTGACTCCAAATCTAAGGTCGGTAAGCTGCTTATGTTTTCTGAAAATCTAGATGCTACAAGTATTCAATACTTAGGTCCTTTAAAAAAGTTGAAAAATCCTTTTTGGCAAGAAGTTTTTGTTGCATGGAGTGAATTAATTTCAAAGTCAGCATTAAACAATAAACAGGAGTTATATGCCACTAATATTTGGAATAATGAAAGAATCAAAATTGATGGTAAGGCTGTAGTATACAATGATTGGTTAAAAAAGGGGGTAAGTTTAATAAATGATATTCTTACAGAGTCCGGAAATTTCATGTCTGTTCAACAGTTTCAACAAACTTATAATATAAACACAAACTTTCTTACATATCAAGGTGTCCTATCATCAGTTAAAGCTTACTTGAAACCACAGAACCTATGTTCCTATGAAATGACAAGAATTTATGGCCCAATAATACCTAATACTATAAAAATTTATGAAATCTAAGAAAGGTTCTAGAGATATGTATGAGGTTTTAAATACAAATTCCTGTACTTTAAAATGTGAGGAAAAATGGACAAAAATATTAAATAAAAATATTAAATGGTCACAAGTATTTCTTTTGCCTTGTAAAACCACAAAAAAATCAAAATTACAGTGGTTTCAATACAGAATTATCCATAGGATTTTAGGAACTAATGAATTTCTTCATAAAATAAATTGGAAACCATCAGACAAATGTACTTTTTGCTTGCAAACAACCGAAACAATTGAACATATTTTTTGGTCTTGTGAAAAAATCGCAGAAGTTTGGACTGATGTAAACAATTGGCTTTTTGAAAAAACAGAAATAATTCTGCCAACTAACTTAGAAATTGTTCTATTTGGATATTTACAAAAAACAGACAGGAATTATGTTAGAAATTTAATTTTGCTCTACACAAAATTCTATATCTATAGGTCAAAACTAAATGGTGAACAAATTAATAATTTTGCATTGAGAAATTACTTTAAAGAAAATATTTTAATAGAAAATATATATTCTATAAAGATAATCCCATAGAAAAAGCAAATAACTGCTGGAATGCCTGGTTACCTATCCTGTAGTTCCTGAAAAGGCAAATATGTAGAATTACAAAGTGACACAGGGTTGATATATGCATATGTGTGTATGTTTTTTGTATGCAAGGTTTGCATGAAAGGCCCATGAGTGAATGGAAAGTGCCGCCGTGCGCGGTCCCGGCTGAAGAATAGGCCCGCAGCATCCTCTGAGCTTGGAGTATGAGCCATCCTAACAGAGGACCCCGAGGGAACCCCGGGATATAGAAATAGGACCCAGTATCTCCGGCTTGCGGGGTGTGACCCCTCCTAAACGGAGGCTGACCCCGAGGATCCCGGGATATAGAAATAGGACCCATTCCGTGGTTGTGCGGGATTAATAAATACACAACCAATCTTTCGGATGGGATGTAAACTCAGGTCCACGTGTTGGAAGAAATGCCACGCTTCCTGCACGTTAAAGAACCCTTGTAGCAAGCTTTTTTTGGGGTGGTCTGTAGGTGATCGGCTACAAGGCTAAATTCCCCGCCCTTGACGATTTCACCCTACTTTTCCAGTGGCAGTCAGAATTTCCCGTCCCATGGCCATTTCCATACTCCAAAGTGATTATTTATTAACAAACTTGTTCTCGTCTTGATATAGCTGAAATATTGCTGAGTAGACGTTAAACAATATTCAATCAATCAATCAATCAATGGAAAGTGCATAAATATCATATTACAGCTGCACACCTCAGGGATGGACAGAGACTTTATGTGTGTGCAGCTCTTCTGTTTGTTTGTAGAAAGATTTATATTTGTAAGTTTTTGCACTGGTATGTATGTTGGTAATGGATGCTACTCAGGAGGTTATATATTTATTTTTCTGCACCTGTGTCCTCTGTACATTTTAAACAGAAAATTTCTGTTAAATTTCATTAAAGGATTAAGAAAAAATATTTGTTAATACCCTACTACCAACTATTTTTGTCGTTCATATAGTATTTTAAATAATCTTGTTTGAAATTATGCATGTCAGAGACATATAGATGAAATATCTGTATGCCTCTTTGTAGAGTTCTTTTCTCTCCAGTCCGCACCTCTTGTCTCGACCCTTATACCCTTTTTATGAACGTGTTTTTTTTTTTTTTTTAAATGTTTAAGTAATATGCTTTCTAGTTGGTGTCTGATATGTATGCATTTTTGTGTGTTGATGCTTGTATTTGTACAAATGTATGTGCATCTTTTGACATGCAGTTGTACATGTTTCATTTGGATACCTGTGTGTATGTATCAAATTTGACTTGTCTTTTTGGTATATGTACCATAATATTTGAATATTGAACAATTTTCCATATATTTTCCGTAAAAACAAAAGTATTGTATCAAGATTATAAACATGTGCCATTTTATTATCAATCTAATATATGTCTTTGCCAATAAAGCATTATAAAAAAAAAGAATACACATGTAGCTAAAAAAAATAAGAATAATACCAACAAGAGCAAACATTTCAAAACCATAAAAACCTATACTCTAGCGATAGTCATTGTCTTTTTGAAAGCTTGTACTTGTTTTCGTAATGTAATGTTCATTGAGAATATTTGAAAGAGGTATGGCCACTTTACCGTGATATTATTTCCTACAGCATACCGATTTTGCGAATGCATATAATCTCCAAAATTGTTATGCTCCCGCTGCGAAGGAGGATGTGGTATACTGTTTTAACTGTGTTCGTCTTTCCGTCTGTCCAAAGTTTCGTAAAGCTTTTTCCTGCAATTGATAATGATACAAACTTGAAATTTTGTCAGAAGCCTTGTTAAGTCCTGCCAGATTGTGTAATGCATTGAAAGACTTCTTGGGAACTACATTTTGTTTACCAACTTAGTCAGTTAATCAGATGCTGGAAGTTGTTAGCGGGAGTATTTCTATT
Organism: Modiolus philippinarum; assembly: GCA_002080025.1. NCBI lineage: Eukaryota > Metazoa > Mollusca > Bivalvia > Mytilida > Modiolidae > Modiolus > Modiolus philippinarum. Next base: position 29,312 of record MJUU01074056.1, read on the forward strand.
GACCAGGGGCTCACAGATCCCATGTTTTAATAAGTTGTCTGTTATGTTCACTTTTATTAAAAAATCTTTACAACAAATTAAATTCAAATAAATTTTCATACTTTTAGATAAAAAATTCAGCCAGTCATTGTTTTATTTTTGCAGTCCTAATTTAGTCTTATCAATGATGCATGATCACAGAAATTCCTGAAATTTCACAAACTGCTGGATCAACATTTGGAGATGTACATTTTTATTTTATTTTTTCAAAATGTCCGCTATTTCCAAGATGGCCGCAAAAATATGTCATAATTTATAGGCAGATTAAGGCACTGTGAACACGATTGAATCATCGAATTGGCTGTCAGGGGCGACGTCAGCTATTGCTTACAATTGCAAATCTAGTAATGTCATCCAAGACGTACATGTTGTTATTTTACGTTTGTTCTGATTATTATTCTTCTTTTTATTTCTTCTCGCAATAATGTTTGTCAGAGCGATTAATTTGAAATGGCTTAATGAATTGAATTCAAACTTTTGGATAAAGCTGGACCACAATCTGAAGTTGTATGCTGTGCATTTGAAATTTAAAAAAAAATGACCACCATTTCCTAGACGGCCGCTGTTTAGCATTAAAAAATAATAATCAATATCTTAGGAACTGCATGTTCATATTTTGCATAAAAATTCAGTAAGATGAGAGGAACGAGTCTAGGCGACAAAAATTTTGAAATCTGCCGCCGTTTCCAAGATTTAGGCCCAAACACGACCGACTTAGTCCAACTTAAGGAAAATTTTCGAGGTAGATTTTTAAGCTGCGAATAAGTTGGCATTATCGATTTGGTATTTTGGGGCGACATCGGCTATTGCTTCAATTGCAAATCTAGTTATATTTATATTTCAATTTAGCAACAGTCATTTTCAATTTGATTTATAAATATTGACATTTCATATATATATTAATGACGGTTACTATTCGTATATCAAATTGACCGCCGTGCGCGGTCCCGGCTGAAGAATAGGCCCGCAGCATCCTCTGAGCTTGGAGTATGAGCCATCCTAACAGAGGACCCCGAGGGAACCCCGGGATATAGAAATAGGACCCAGTATCTCCGGCTTGCGGGGTGTGACCCCTCCTAAACGGAGGCTGACCCCGAGGATCCCGGGATATAGAAATAGGACCCATTCCGTGGTTGTGCGGGATTAATAAATACACAACCCATCTTTCGGATGGGATGTAAACTCAGGTCCACGTGTTGGGAGAAATGCCACGCTTCCTGCACGTTAAAGAACCCTTGTAGCAAGCTCTTTTGGGGATGGTCCGTAGGTGATCGGCTACAAGGCTAAATTCCCCGCCCTTGACGATGTCACCCTACTTTTCCAGTGGCAGTCAGAATTTCCCGTCCCATGGCCCTTTCCATACCCCAAAGTGATTATTTATCAACAAACTTGTTCTCGTCTTGATATAGCTGAAATATTGCTGAGTAGACGTTAAACAATATTCAATCAATCAATCAATCTAATTGAATATGAATGCAGCTAAATATAAATATCAATAAAATGCTAATTAAAATAAACCTACATAACTAAAAGAAGTCCAAATATACAGCCCTAGCAAATTACTCAATGGAAATAATACTAAAATCCAATACTGTACCGTTTTTGGTTTTTGTTTCACTCATTTATGACACTGCATAAAAAAAATCCCTAATTCTGAACGCAAAGTTATTTTCGTTTTGAATTCGTAGAAAGAAATGCCGCTCTTCTTTATATCTTTCATTTATTTCTTCATATTAAGATAGCATCACATAAAACCTGGATGTATTAATGCATGCATGTAAATTCATGTCAAGAGGGATATTTTATTTCTATCTACAAAATATTCATGCTAATTCCAACAAATAAAAAAATGTTTATATTTATCAAAGATATTTTGAAATGCATCAGGACATTCTTAACATTCCATCTTCCCTTTAAGTATTTAAACAAACAGAACTTACCAGATTTTCAATGTTATTTTCTATCTGATTCACCTCCTGGAGCAGTGTAGCTGTCCTTTCACTCTTTAGGTCTTCCATAGTTTGGTCAACTATAGGAGAACAACAATTTCTATCACTACCTGTATTAGTGGAGCTGTTCTTTGATGATTTATATTTTCCATATTTTGGTCAACTATAGGAGAACAAACAATTATAAATTGTGATAATATTCTGTAATGGCAAAAGTAATTAAGTCAATACAGGTAATAAGGTAATACATTTAATACCGTTGTAGTGTGGAAATTTTATGTATTTCATATTGACTTTATTTATTTTATTTATTGAAACATATTTTCATACTCAATGAACTATTTAATTTTTAATTTGTAACTTAAAGGTAAATCATTAAGTTGTTGATTTAAATTTCATGCTCCAGTGAATAAATATCCAATGTAGATTTGTCATAGTCTATTGGCTAAATTCTGTGTATTTTATCTTTCTCTTATATGAACCATCTAGTTCATTCTCTCTTATTTGTCATTTTCATTCTTAGTCATACTTCAGAGGAAAAATTCCAATGTCTGCAGATTTGAAAATGATTATGAAATGTCAACAGCTTATTATTGATTCTACAAGTTTTTCATACTACTGTTATTTAGTAAACATTTATATTCTCAATTAGGTTCTTAGTTTCATTAATATTTCCCATCCTGAAATTTTATTTTTTTACAAGTTTAAAATGCAGGGATGTAATGTCATGTAAAGAATAATTTTTTATTTTTTACTACACAATATTTATGCCAATTCCATCAGATAAAAAAGTTTATATTTATATAAAAAATATTTTGAAATGCATCAGGACATTCTTAACATTAAATCTTTCCTTTAAAGTATTTAAACAAACAGTACTTACCAGATTTTCAATTTAATTTTTTACTTGCATCACCTCCTATAGTAGTGGAGCTGTCGGTTGATTCTTTATGTCTACCATAGTTTGGTCAACTATAGGAGAATAAACAATTATAAATTGTGATAGTATTCTGTAATGGCAAAAGTAATTTAGTCAATACAGGTAATAAGGTAATACAGTTGGCACCGTTGTAGTGTGGATATTTTATATTTCATATTGACTGTATTTTATTTATTGAAACATATTTTCATACTCAATGAACTATTTAATTTTTAATTTAATGGTTATCATTAAGTTGTCGATTGATATTTCATGCTTCAGTGAAAAAAAATCTAATGTAGATTTCTCATAGTTCATTGGCTCAACTCTGTGTATTTATCTTTCTCTTATATGAACTATCTAGTTTTCTCTCTTTTTGTCATTTTCATTCTTAGTCATACTTCAGAGATTGCTGAGTAGACGTTAAACAATATTCAATCAATCAATCATAATTCAGAGGAAAAATCTGCAGATTTGAAAATAATTATGAAATGTCAGCAGCTTATTATTGATTCCATAAGTTTTTCATACTATTGATAATTAGTTAACATTTATATTCTCAAGTAGGTTCTTAGTTTCATTAATATTTCCCCGCCTGCGCGGTCCCGGCTTATGAATAGGCCCGCAGCATCCTCTGAGCTTGGAGTATGAGTCTTCCTAACGGAGGCGACACGTTTGCCGTGTGTCGAGACCCGTGTCGATGGTTGACGAGATCCTGGTAGGTGCGAACCTGTATTCAGACTCCCGCTGCGGCCATAAGATATCCGTTGGGCTGAGAATATAGTGTCAATACCCTGCTTTGGCTCTGATATCATCTTAACGAGAGGTCGGATCGGCCCGATCCGATCAATCTGCTGGTCATGCCAAGCCCTTCAAGATATCCTTCCAATGTGAGTTTGTACAAACTAGTGCTTTTTTGTTGTTGTTTTATTCTCATTTAAATCTTATCCAATGCAGGATATCTTGGAAAAGGCGGTAGCTCATGGGTCAATCCAGTGGTACGCTTTCTATCAGTGCCCGATAGCTACGCTCTGCTTGAGTATACCATTAGGAACACCTGGTGCTTTCCAATGGAGACCCCTGGAATCAAAGCATCGCCCAAAGTTGGCGGTCCGTGGTGGGTGGGTGACTAGGATGGTGAAACTCTCTTTATTCTTTCATGGCACAACAACATCCAAACCAACAAGCTCCAAATAAAAAGAGAAAATCAGACGATTCTGTTCCTGAAGTGGAAGACTGTAAGTTTATTGTGTTGAGTGGATCTCTCGAGAGACCAGTTTCAAAAAGTAACCCTTTTGCTATGCGGAAGACAATTCAGAGCATTGCCGGAACCGTAAAAAATGTTTCCAGAATGAGATCAGGTGGCCTGTTAATCGAAACAAATTGTAAACAGCAAAGCCAAAACCTATTAAAAATTTCTAAAATCTTGAATTTCGACATTTCAGCCTCTCATAAAACACTGAATACTATTCGGGGTATTATGAGAGATAGAAGTCAGTATCTCTCCGATATGAAAAATGAGGAAATATGTGAAGAATTATCTTCTCAAGGTGTCACAAAGGTGCAAAGATTTGTGTCAAAAAAGTCTGGCACACCAGTTAAATTAAACACCTTTTTAATAACATTCAATACTCCTGTTCCTCCAACCTCTTTAGAAATAGGTCCCTTTGCTATAAAGGTGGACAAGTTCCTCCCAAACCCAGTCAGATGTTACACTTGCCAAAAGTTTGGCCATGGCTCCAAACAATGTAGAGGCAAGCTGAAATGTTTCAGATGTGCGGAAGAGGGACATCAGGGCACTGACTGTAGTAATGCACTAAAATGTGCTAACTGCGGCGGTCAACATATGGCCTCTGCACGGGACTGTCCCCTTTATATCAAAGAAAAGGAAATTTTGAAAATTAAAACAGAAAAAACATGACTTACAGTGACGCACGTCATCATGTCACCTCCCGGAATACGGTTACGACAGCAACTTCATCATATGCAGATAAGGTCAGACCGCGGCCTTCTTTATTGTCCTGGCCACATGACAAACAGAACCCAACAAAGTTGCCTGTCCAAACCGTTTCAAAGGAGCAAATTCTCACTCCGACTAAGTATAAACAAAACAGGAAACAAACAGTAAATTCATCAACCCAGTCAACACAATCACCAACCCAGTCAACACAATCGTCCACTCCAAGGAAAA
>MJUU01074056.1:34700-55723 GCA_002080025.1 Modiolus philippinarum
TTATTCTCATTTAAATCTTATCCAATGCAGGATATCTTGGAAAAGGCGGTAGCTCATGGGTCAATCCAGTGGTACGCTTTCTATCAGTGCCCGATAGCTACGCTCTGCTTGAGTATACCATTAGGAACACCTGGTGCTTTCCAATGGAGACCCCTGGAATCAAAGCATCGCCCAAAGTTGGCGGTCCGTGGTGGGTGGGTGACTAGGATGGTGAAACTCTCTTTATTCTTTCATGGCACAACAACATCCAAACCAACAAGCTCCAAATAAAAAGAGAAAATCAGACGATTCTGTTCCTGAAGTGGAAGACTGTAAGTTTATTGTGTTGAGTGGATCTCTCGAGAGACCAGTTTCAAAAAGTAACCCTTTTGCTATGCGGAAGACAATTCAGAGCATTGCCGGAACCGTAAAAAATGTTTCCAGAATGAGATCAGGTGGCCTGTTAATCGAAACAAATTGTAAACAGCAAAGCCAAAACCTATTAAAAATTTCTAAAATCTTGAATTTCGACATTTCAGCCTCTCATAAAACACTGAATACTATTAGTACACTAACAAAGACGAATCATATTAGCAAGTTCATTCCCATTACAGTAATGTAACAAAGACGAATCATTTAAGCAAGTCCTTGACATATTTATAATTTCACTGGCCACATTAGAGAAACATATACATTGTATACATACACAGATTCAATAAGAAAAACAAAATTCAAGAAATAAATTATAAAATAATAATATTTAAAACAATTATCTGTTTCATTTTATTGTACCTTTCTAAGCTGTGAAAACGAATATCTAAACACAATAGTTGCTGATGATGTATGCTAATTTTGTATATTGTTCGGCCCATAGGTCCATAACTAATGGCCCAAAAGTGTAGTCTCAATGGTAAAAGCATTTTCTCCAATACATTTTATCATTTAACATGAACTCTATTGGAAATGAATTCAAACTTTTAAAGTTTGTGAATTTTTTTTGTACCTCATCCAAGATGGCTAACAGAGCTGGAGACAGTTTAACACAGTACCCTAAGGGAAATGCATTCAAAGATCTTCTCCGCTTAAATAACTGAGCAAATTTTTACAAAACAAAGTCCTGAGGAGATCTCCTCAAAGTGTATAATTTTAATGTTCATGGTGGTCGCCAGTGCTAGGCATATTTTAACATAGGACCCTTGTGGGGTGTCGTATTGAATTTACTATGAAGTATTGGAAAAGCTCATTGCTGAAGGCATAAAAGTGACTTCAAGATGAAGATCATATCTGAAGCATATTTCCCTTTTTTTTAAATATAAAAGGAAATTTAGAGCAATTAGAAACCTTTCCTTTTTCTTAATGAATAACTTTTTAATAGAAACCTGGTTCATCAAAATCTAATAAAAGCATTAATGAAAGCCTAAAGAACAATCAAGGATGGCAGTATTACAGGAAATGTATGCCTTATTATTGTTTGACGAATGGTAGAAGTGGCACTATGGACGGTCAAATCAATAAGAATATAAAAATAAAACTGTTCATAATTGTTTTTGTTTCTTCTTTGTCTTTGTCTTCTGTGTTCCAGGCAAACAAAAGAAAACGATAAAATTTACAAAAAAATGATATATAGTATCAAAAGAATGACAAAGAGGCAGCGGGAAATAAATAGAAAGCAAAGAACAGATGAGAAACTAGTAATCTGATGACAAGCTCTGCCCCAACTCGGCCTTTGTTTGGTATACCAAATAGAGTGTACTAACAAAATATGTACCAGTTTGCCCACATGCCACATGTGATGAACTTAAGTTGTCGAAATGGCTGTACGATGAAACGAAATTCACAGTAACCTCGGTACTTTGTTATTTATTCGTTATTCTCAATGTACAACAGCTACACAAGTATTCTTATTCTTTCTGTATAAAGACATTTTCATACACAAATATTCTTATTCTTTCTGTATAAAGACATTTTCAAAATTCTTTTTGTTTCCTCTTGGTCTTGCACAGGAGCTAGAAAAAAAGGTAAATAGAAAGGAATTCCAGACCACGGAGGGTTGGATAAGAAACAACGGTCTAAATTGTTTTTCTCAGTAAAGGCGGAAAACAAAAAAGGGAGATGGGGAAGTTATCCACTATATGATTGTGCAGAAATTAGAAAGATTTTTTTTCTTTTCTCTGTAAAAATTCTTTCTTTTATACTAATAAGGTTTTTGTCTTGCCCATGATGAAAAGCGAGGAAAACGAGAAATAAGCGTTCAAAGTATAACGCTGTGGACGATGGCGGCGTTAACTTTCATGTGAAGGAGACTCACTCCTGGTGTTGTTTATACCAAGGAAATGAAATTGTTATGCATTGTAGACTTATTGTAACGGTAAAAATGAAATTTATAGGTCCGTTTTCTTTTAACGGTAATAGAAGGCAATAACAATTTGGCGGTAAAAGTTTTATCCTTAATCTAACAGGACTATTTTGTGTCTAAAAGCTGGGAAGTTATATCAAGAATTTTATGAAATCTTGTCATGTGTCTCAATTTTACCAAAAAAAAAAAGAATTAGATGAAACAAAAAAGTGGGGTTCCGTGTGCAAAATTTTTTAGACCATTGAAAACGATAAAATTTACGAAAAAAATGATATATAGTATCTAAACAATGACAAAGAGGCAGCGGGAAAGAAATAGAAAGCAAAGAAGAAGAGATGAGAAAAAGGTAGAGTGAAGAGATCACGGAAGGCTGAATGAAAAGCAAGGGTCTTAAACGGGTTTTCTCAGGAAAGAATTGAAAATAAATCCCCATCATGTGAATGAGCAAAATGATGATTTATTTTTTTATTTCTCTGTAAAAATAATTTTTTTTATTATGTACTCAAAATTGTTTATTGTATACAAATCATCAATAAAACGGTTTTGATTTATATTGATGTCTTCCTCGAGGGAATCAAAGGGTATTGAAATAGAACCTTGTATCTCCAGCTTGTGGGATATACTCCCTCCCAACGGGACTGATCCACAGGGATCCTGGGATGTAGAAAAAAAAAAGATTGTTACTAATCAGCTACCTAACAGATATTTAAAAAACAAACATACCTCGCTGACCGTGTGACGGATGCTGTTTACAGAGGAGGACATGCTTACCCTTCCGGAGCATCCGATTTCACTCAGTTTCATGGGAGTTAACACTGTAAGTGCCTTGGTTTTTGTCTCGCCCCCGACAAAAGGTGCTGAAAGCGAGACATGTGCGTACAAAGTATGGCAGCAACAGTGGCGTAAATTTTCATGTTACGTTTTTGTGATTAGGTAATGTTCTCAGTAACTATAAGTTGTAGGTCAGTACTATTTGGTATAAAGGTTGGTCTTGGGTAGTCCCCCCTTTAGTGTCTGATATCTCAAATTACCCTCTTAGGAACAGTCAAAACTTTGCACTTCCTCATTTTCGACTAACACAGACAAATGTATCCTTTTTTCCGTCCACTATACGAAATTGGAACTCCTTAGATTTGGAAACCAGAAATATCTCTTCTGTAGCTAGGTTCAAGCGAAATTTAAAAAATATTAACGTTAATAGTAAACCATGGTTTTCTCATGGTGATAGGAAGCTTAATATAATTCATACTAAACTTCGACATAATAACAGTTGTCTAAATTATGATCTTTATAGATTTAACCTTAAAAATGACGCAGGTTGTGATTGTGGCTTTCCTTGCGAAAATAGTTATCATTTCTTCATGGAGTGTTCCTTATATACTCAAATACGACAAAATTTATTTATGATTCTTGAAATTTATGGTGACATTAACTTAAACATTATTCTGTTTGGTAACATGGAACTTACAGTTGACCAAAACAAAGATATATTCCAAGCAGTACAGGCTTATATAAACAATAGTAATAGGTTTGATTGAATTCTGCAGGTTTCCTTTTCTTCTTTCTTTCCGTTTGTTAATTTATATATTTATATATTTTTTCTATATCTCTGTAATGTTTTGTAACATTCTATAATGTATCCAATTTTGTTACTTCTTACATAGCATTTTGTATTTCATGTAAATGATTTTTATTTATTTGAATGATTGCTGTTATTTATATATAATTTATTGTAAATTGTAGGGAGCGGGCTGTAAATAATGTTGTAAAAACTTGTGCCCAATCCCAATTGCTAATGTTTTGAGCAAATAAAATATGTTTAATTCATACATGACGTCTGATATAAGGCTTTTGTTTTTTACCTTAATTTCATGGTCCAGTGATCATTTTAAGTTTCCAATTATCTATGAATGTAAAGTCAATATTATTTGGTATGTGGGTTTGTCTTAGATAGAACGTGACAGCCCGCTATTTAACTTTAGCGTTTACATGTAAAGTTTTCTGATTTAGTCAGTTTAAGTTTTCACATTAATTTTGCATCCAAGTAGGGACATACGCAGTCATGTTGAGGCAACGTCCGTTTTTTTTTTTTTTGCCGTAAAGAGGAGATAACTCTGGTATGAAACCTCACGTCAGCTCGGCGTCGGCTGAGATATTTCTACTGGTTTATTACTTTAACTAGAACAATTTCAAGCAAATAAATTGTTCTAATGAAGCAGCTTTGTATGAAGTATTGAGTTTAGATATATTCAGACGTAAAAGTGCTGGAAAATGTGATTTTTTAATGATTTTTCTGAATTCCGTTGAAATGATTGACAGATAGCTCCGCCCATAATCTTGATCAAAACGGGGCTTGAATAATCTGCGATGGCGAGCTACATATGGTGATTTGGAGGACTGATATTTAAGTTCCAAGCTCAGCTCAAATGAAATAGAAGAACGTGGGGTGTCATATGAATGGTAGGTATAATAACACTCTGTTTTAAGATGGTGTAGTGCCGTGATTGTGCCATTAAAATGTGGTAGTGATGAATCAGCGATCAGCTCACTGGCATTGTCATTGAAAAAAAGATAATTTTAAATGTAAAGCCCCACAGCCATGTCACAATTGTCAACTATCTAATATGGTGCTCAATGACCCATTAACCAAATAGAGCTAATATGGAAATCATACACTCTTTCCCCCCCCCCCCCACACACACACACACATACACACAAGGCATTGACCTTTGAGAATATAGGCCTTTTCAAAAAAATCATTTGGTCTGCCCTTCGGTTTTGGCATTTAACTACAAATAAACAGTTCCGGTTATCAATCCTACACGGCAAGTATTGCTCATCAAGGACACGGTTCATAAAACTGTTCATATTTAGATAACCCTGTCATTGTTTACTGCGACAACGTACTGCATTAATTTTGTTGGAATTAAAATGTATTTGGGGTTTAAGTTGTTTATTGTTAACCAACCATGCAAGTGATAACTAGAAGCTAAGACTGTATGTACATTGGATGGGAGAGTTCAAATCCAGGAAAAGATAAAACTTTTTTAAAAGGGCTATCTGAATCTAAATACCGGTGAAAGTGCAAGATCGAGAAATATCAGATATTTCTCTGACGAGGCTTGTAGAGTGAGAGAACCATTGAAATCTTACCCGAGGACGTCTTGAGATTTCTAAACTTGCATTTTCAACATTATGTATTTGATTAATCAATCGTAAGGCCAATTACAATTAATTGGTAGATTTTCATCCCCGCCTGCCCCTTGAAAATCCACCTGCCTGAGATTTATTTATTAGCTCACCTGACCCTTTTGGTCAGGGTGAGCTATTGCCATCACTTGGCGTCCGTCGTCCGTCCGTTAACTTTTCATATTTTCATCTTCTCCTCTGAAACCACTGAAGCAAATTCAATCAAACTTTACAGGAACAATGTATGGCAGGTCCTTTACAAAGATTGCTCATTTCGTTCCGATCCGACAAAAACATGGCCGCCAGCACGGAACATGGTTTAACATTGGACCCTATAGGAAAATCACATTTCATCTTCTGCTCTGAAACAGCGGAAGCAAATTCAACCAAACTTTACAGGAATGATGTATGGAAGGTCCTCTACAAAGATTGCTCATTTTGTTCTGATCCGATAAAAAACATGGCTGCCAGCGCCGAACATAGTTTAACATTTGCCGTATAGGAATAACATAATTTTCAACATCTGCACTGAATTTATTGAAGCAAATTCAAGCAAACTTTACAGAAATGATGTATGGAAGGTCATTTACAAAGATTTCTTATTTTGTTGGGATCCGACAAAGAAAATAGCTCCCAGCATCGAACTTGGTTTAGAATGGTATCCATATATTTAATCATTTACATGTGCTTAAATTATTGAAACAGATTCATTCAAACTAAGATTGCTTATTTTGTTTTGATCTGATAAAAAAAACAAGACCGCAAGCATAGAACATATTTTAACATAGGATCCTATGGGATAAACATCACTTTCATCACCTGCTGTAAGCATTTTGTCAGATGAGCGATTCAGGCTCAATATCTGAGCCTCTAGTTTTTCAAACATTTGCTGCGTATAAATTCCAGTATTATAATTCGTGTCCCTATCAAATATACGTTTTTGTTTACATACACATAGTCATTTCCGGTAGTTGACAATGTCAGGCCTTTCGGATCTCGGAAGAGTTGCTACAGGTCTATAGCTAACAGAAAAGAAAAGCTAGAAGCTAGTTTGCTTCAGATTTCCATGATTCGAAGACAATAATCGTCACCTTTAATGACCTCATGTCGGCGGCGGTGGTGTTATTGATAAGAATACACCAGTAATTGAGTTGCATTATTGTTTATCACAGAGGTAGGGAACATGCACACCCCCAAACAGGATTGGAAGGAACAGTTAACAAGAACTACAACAAACAAAAAAAAATAAAAGATAAAATATTCCACCCATCCGCCCCATTTTTTTCATTGGGTTGGATGAAAATCTACCTATTAAGTTTCATTGGACTAATCTATGATTTATTCATCAACAAGCTGTACTTGACATCCAATGTTCCTAAGCGAAGTCAATGACGTCAGAAAATATTGCCTCCAAGGTAATTTCTGTCTTGTACCTGGGGGTACCAGACCAGGAAATCTCACACTGCTAAAAATAGGAACTGTTGTATCTCAAAAGTGAGAAATAAAGTATCTTTCTCAAGGGAAAAGGCGAATAGGCTGATCTCAAACCCTTATATATCATGTCTATCCCTCGTGAGAAAGGCTGATCTCAAACCCTTAGGCTAAGATATCATGTCCATCTTGATCGAGGCTTGAGAGATGATATCTTAGCCTTCAGGTTTGAGATCAGCCTTGATCATATATTAAGTGAGTATTACATAAATTTTGAATATACGATACAGAGAATGATGTTCATCCTATATCATTTTGCATCTCTCCAAACAAATCCACCAAGAAATGACTTCAACAGCTTTAATTTTTGAAAAAATGCACAGTAAAAAATCTGTATATTCCGGATATTTTTATCCATAGGTTGTACTGAAAAGACTTAAGTCGTCGAAATGCGCATATGCAGCAGCTAAATTTACAGTAACTTCAGTATTCAAACACTAATTGATTGATCATACAATGTAAATTGTGTCTAATAGTTGCAAATAAAATATAAAGACCTTTTCAGTTGTCGAAATATATGATAAAGTGTATGATTCATGGCAAATCTGTATCAGATTTTGCCAAGTATTATTCCCAATATCTCGCCTTATCAAGAGGGTTTGATACTTTTTCTCGCTTTAACACTCTGAAATAACTATCAAAACCATGATCAGCTTTGACTTTCACAAAGAATTATCAAAAACGTTCCCGGTAAAAATATGATGTCACATACCAAAGCTGAATAGTGACTTGGTTCTCAACAATTGGCATGCAGTTTTAAATCTCTGTTTTAATTTAAATCGCATATCTTGTGGTTCTTGGGCACCTGATGTCACTCTTAAGTTTCACTGGAGTTCAAACTGTGAGTGCCTTTGTTTTGAATGTTGTAATTTCTGTTCCTGTGCTTTGTATATGGGCACCTGATGTCACTCTTAAGTTTCACTGGAGTTCAAACTGTGAGTGCCTTTGTTTTGAATGTTGTAATTTCTGTTCCTGTGCTTTGTATATGTCTAACGTCATTGTTTTTTTTTTGTGTCTAGCGTCATTGTTTTCTGTGTTCTCAATTTGGCCGTGTCTTTGGACTTCGATTTTTGTAAATTTCACTCCTTTGTTCCTTCGGTATTGTACTGCCATTGTTTGATATTCTGTGTCAAGCTGGAAATTTCTTCCGTTGCTTCAAAATACGGTGTGGATTAAAGTCAATGGAAAACTCAATCATTATTGGTAATGATCTGATGTGCTACCAATAGACCCTTCATCAAGATTTCATAGACCCTTAGTTTAAAATTCAAAATATCACCGAGTAAGATATAATCCAACGTAGTTTGCTTAGTTATAAAAGTATATTTAGGCCCCTTTTTATTTGGATTCCCGGATAAAACAAATCATGTCTTGTTACAAACTAAGACAACTCATTTGATTCATAATTATTTTGTCTACCGCTATCTTTTAACAAACAACTTGCATTCAAATCACCAGCTATTTCTACATGAACATAATTTATGTAATGTGTGTTTAATGAATGTGACGCATCAAGCTCTACCTAATAGTTTTGAATGGAATCATCTGATGGCATGTTTGCTCCAAAAATATACAAAGAACCATACTTTTGGTTTTTAACTCAATCCCTACTTTTCTATTTGAAAGCATATTATAAATATCATTTACAGAAAATTGTAAAGTTTTCTTATAGAATATGGCTATCCCACCTTTACCATGAAATGTACTACAACCTGGAGTTAGTTCATCAGCTTTACCCACACATTGGTATCCCTGATCTATAGAGTTTAGATAACTCAAGAATAACCCCACAGTTTTTGCTCATTGATAATATAGACATCACATGATGTTAACGAAAGTAGATTACTTAATCAGTAGAAGACATTACACCTCTAATGTTCCGTGACATAATCTTTAAAGTACAAATAAATAATACTAACAATACAACAGAAAGCAATTTTGAATGTTTGAACGTATTTATGGATTTTTGCGCCTTTGAGACCAGTTTATTCAATCGTAAAATTTCAGTATTCATCCCATCCATCTTTAAAGGTGTTGATCGTAATCGAGTTCACACCTCGAATGCCTTCGTTTTTTTTCTTACTGTTATGTTTAGATGCATAACACGATAAAAGCATTGTTCCTTTGCTTAGTTCTTCCATGTATTTGTAGAGACTTCTGTTTCGTGTGCATTTACTCCATATTCTGCCATTGTTTTTTTTCCCGTGTTTTCGTTTTGCTCATGTCTTTGGACTTGGATTTCTGTAAATACTACTAATTTGTCCTAATCAGCTTTCAAATATATTTTGGTTCCTGGATTTCCAAATGTTTTGATTTGATCTTTACATAAGAGACATGGATTATCGGGGTACGCATATGCTGAAATTAAATTCACAGTAACTTCGGTATTTTCATATTTACTAATTCACCATTTAACAGAAACATCTAAAATGTTTTAGAAATTTTTCCTTAGTTTTCAACAAAATTTACAAAAATTTAGATTTAGAATTTAAAATAGATGCAATGACCTTTAGATTTTACAGATATAGTGGCCTCTCACTGATACTGGCGATATCTACTGAAATATCTGATGATTCTTAACCAAACCCTTTGCGAAGTTCTGCTTTTGGTTTTGTGTGTATGTTAATTATACTATAGCGAAACAGGGTAAAGAAATGAGAGGTTTGGGTACCCATAAACCGGTTTAACCCCAGTGCTAGCTCTTGCTTGTGCTGGTCCAAGTCCGGCTACCAACAAGAACTGAAGTACTATGCCAAACAAGCTCACCAGAAGGCAATTGATTTGAATAAAAAAGGATAAATATGAAAAAGAAAGGAAATTGGGTAAATGTCAAGGAGACAACATCCCATATCAAGGTTAAAACGACCCAAAACAAAGCATCTAGGTGTCACCGTACGGTCTTCAACACAGTGAGGAACCTCACATCATATAGCAAGCCCTAAATGGCCCCAAAAAGGTAAAAAATGAATAAATCAATGGAAACAAACCACATCCAATAACCCAAATATCAAGAAACTAAAATTTCATAAGAAGACACGGACAAGCCAGTCACCAACATATTCCTGACTTGGGACAAGTAGTTTATTTTATTTTACCTGGTTCTCTTTTCCCAACTGAGCTTCCATCTGAAAAAGAAAAAAAAATGAAAATGAAAAATCATGCAATGAACTTCAAAATTATTTAGAATTAGTATAAACAAATCAATGTAGCGGAAGTCGTCTCTATCTGCCATTAGATCTAAAAAAATGGATAACAGGATCATGAATGAAAACATGCCTAGCCATTGCCTTAGTTGTTTAATTATCAACTGGACATAAACCTTAAAACATGTTTTAATTGAATGTGTAGAGTTGCAGATATCAGGCGTGATTTTTATTCAGCTGATTGTCTTAAAGACCTATTTACAAATGTCGCTGGCGACAAAATCGTTAATTTTTAAAAGCAAACAATTTATTTCTTAAGATTTAAATGTATTTAATTTGTAGTTGTAATATTGTTACAGTTAAAATGTCTTTTCTCCTATAATGTTTTTTTTTACATATTTTATACTCTTGTTATAATTGTAAAAAGCTTTAGTAGTTTTATATTGATATTTTATATATTTATTTCAATTGTTTAATATACTCAACAGTTCCCGCCACAATATAGCTGAAATTTTGCTGAAGTTGGCATAAAACTTCAATAAATCAATCATAAACCTTGGACATTTTACCCAGTACAGAGAAGTAGATAAAAGTACTGTAATTATTCTCATAGAGATTCTTCAGGTTCTTTGTTTGTAGAGAACTGTGCTGTGCTAAGTTTATTGACAATGGAGTTGTTCCATTGCTTTTTACCATGTGTTTGTTATGACTTTGTCTCATGTGCATTTACTCCATATCCCTTCATTGCTTGTTAGATAAGAAGGCTTTAATTATATATATTTTTTAATCTTTAACAGTTTATTCTTTTCATGCTGTTAATTATTCCTTTTGTAATAGAGCGATACACTGAGGTTCAGCCTTTTATTTAAGTTGTCAAATAATCCAGGGAATAGCATGCATGAATTAACAACTACATAAATAATATACCGAAAAATAAAATATATACAATACACACACTTCACTTAACCATCAATAGCATAATTTTTTGTCAAAGATTTCTGAGCTTGTTTATATGACTTATGATGAATTACTGCCTGCGGGGGAATCCGTGACCCATGTACATATCTTCTTTATTTTAACAATCTTTTCTCCAATTCTAACATAATTGTCACTTTGTCTTCTCCTTTTTACACATATTGTTTTATTTAACAATCTTTTCTCAAATTTTTTCTTAATTGTTTAACGTACATGTCATTTTGTCTTGTTCTTTTTATTTAGGTTAAAAGTCCTTTCTCAAGTCTTTTCTTCGTTGTTTAATATAAATGTCATTCTGTCTTCTTCTTTTTACACATTTTCTTTTATTTATGTTAACAGTCCTTTCTTAACTCTTTTTCTTAGTTGTTTTAGGTAGATATCATCCTGTGTTCTTCTTTTTATAGTCGAAAGATTAATAATTAACAATTATAAACAACCCAAATATTCATTCATTCATTCATATCGTTATTTCCTCTTTTACAGTTATCATAGTAATGATGAATACAAAGTAAATGTAGAAAGGCAATAAACATAAAAAAATCTACATACAAATTTCAACAATTTATCAACACATGAGTAGAGAATCGAAATACATTCCATGTATTAGCACAACACCTAATTATCGGGTAAGCCTGCTGTATTCCCCCAAACATTTGACAACGCGGGCACAACAAAGACTATTGAAACCATCTAGATCTGGAATGTCAGTGACAGTTTCCCTTCCCACCAGAACTTGATATAAATTCTCATGATATGAATTAAGTTCAACAAATAAGTCCACATCGAATTCCTCCATAACAATGTCCCATCATATGTTTTTTTAAATGCAGAGTCCCATTAAAGTCACAACAGGAATGCACAAAAACGTCAGAAAAATGTCTTGTGACAAAGTGAGCCAAGACCAGGCGTTGTATTTGTGCGATCAGTTAAAAGCTTAATTAGTACATAAAAGTACTTATTCTTAACGCTTGACATTTATTCCTCAACATCGCACACGTTTCTACTGGTTTGTAAATGTTTCTGAAGCGAGAAAAGTCTGTGGCGCCGTTAATGCGTTGAATCCATTCAACATTTTACACAGAGTCAATAGCGTTGTTCACTTTACATTTCCGTATACGTTTGACAGGAGAAGAACCATTTGTCATAAAAATCACTAAAGTATCCTAGAAGATAAATACGTCAGGAATAAATCTAAAATGAGTACGTTTTGTATTGTTATTTTCTTTTCCCATGTTTCCTTTGATAAACTACAATACGAAAGGCTCTCCGAATTTCTTGATACAGAAAGGGAGGTATATATACACTTCATATTATTATCAGTTCACAACGCTGTTATTATTCGACTCACAAGATTAGGGAAGACACTTTCAAAATATATATCGAAAGCACTCAGCTCGTTTTATTAAAAGGGTCTGTCTATCTCAAGCGATCGCAAGATATCTCTTAGTTGGTTTTATGAATTTTCCAACCACAGCATGGCCTTCGAGTGAAGAGATAAATGTCCTTGATTTCCTCTGCATTTTATTACGAATCTTTATTCTGCAGAGGAGTGGTATTCGATCTGAAGTCTCTAATCCTAACAAAATTTGTTGTTACTCAGTTTTTTATACTCACAATATCATCCACTGCTCTTTGAGGCTTTGTAACTGCTGAAATACAAATAAATAAAATTAGGTAAATTTCATAACTTTTTTACCCTTCTACAAGCCGTGAACCAACGACCCGATGACATAATGGAATACAAGTATAAACCTTTTTTAAAATGAAAAAAAGTTTGCTGCTTTTAGGTTTAAATTAATTTACTTAAATAAAAACATTGTCTTGATATATACACAATAAACAATGGAGAACACTGACTAGTGTAAAAAAATTCGAACCATTTGCTATGATTTATGAAAACCACCTGCAATTTTTACATATACCGACATTTTTAATCCGTGAGTAAAGAAGACTTTAATTGCGATGAAACAGGGCTTTAGTACTTTTTATATAAAGACAACGATGTCAATGTGGGTTTTCATATCAAGCAAAGCACCTAGGTGCGACATAAATAATATACGGAATTTGCAATGCTAACTACATAAAGTGATTTTTCAATTTAAACTTTCTAATTAATAGTCAATCTATGTATATATTTTTAAGTTTATACAAAATATTTAAATTCATTATTCAATTCCATGTTATAAACATAAAAATATTTAATGTCCATAATATGTCAGAAATTATGTGAAATGTCAAAAACAATAATCAAAGAGCAGATAATCCGTCTGTAGAATACCGAAGGAACAAGGGAAGCGAAGACTATAAATTTCGAAATCCGAAGACATGGTGAAAACGGCAATAGAGAAAAACAAAGACAAAAAAAGGACGTGAGACAGCTTAAAGCACGGAAATAAAAAGACGACATCATTAACTAATGCACTCATAGTGTGAACTCCCATGAAAACCGGGACTGACATCAGGTGTTCCGGAAGGGTAAGCATGTCCTGTTCCGCTAGCTGCACCAGTCACACTATCAATGAGTCAAGCAAGGGTTGAGTCAGAACCGGTTATGTCAAATCCATGAAGACGTGAAATCTAGTAATTGAGATCGCAATAGTCCTTAGGATATCCCCTCGAAGTGGATAATTCTATATGTTCATGGTGGCCGGCATGAATTAACAACTACATAAACAAAATACCAAAATGAAATATATATAACACACCTTTTAAATCCGCGAGTAAAGAAGACTTAAATTGCAATGAAACAGGGCTTCACTACTTTTAATATAACGACAACGATGTCAATGAAGGAACAAGGGAAGCGAAGACTACAAAAATCGAAATCCGAAGACATGGCAAAAACGGCAACAGAGAAAAACAAAGATAAAACAAGGACGTTAGACAGCTAAAAGCACGGAAATAAAAAGACGACATTACAAACTAAGGCAAAGTTTATAATGTCGGGAAGTTTTGAATTTGATTAATATTCCGTAGTGCGACAGTGTTTTTCAAGCTCACTAGGCCCCTTGAGCTGGCCGGCAGTTTAGCGGCGAGCACTCCCTGACCCATCATTCTAAATTACGTTTTGTCTTGTTCTTTCCTTTTCAAGATTGTGGTCTTGGAGTTAGTGGTCTACCTATATTTGGTTTTATTTGACTGTTTATTACACCATAAGGAAACGGGATAGAGAAAAGGGGGGGGGGGGGGGGGNGGGGGGGGTACCCATAAACCGGTATAACCCTACCGTTAGCTGTCGCTAGTGCCGGTACCAAGTCCGGCTATCCCGAGTTCCTATTGTTGTTTATGTTTGTCATTTGCATTTCGTGTGCAGTTCCCTGATGGATTGTGGCATGTGATTGTAATGTTCGGCCATTGTAAGTGTTTCCTGTTATCTTTGCTTCTTTAACTCATGGTGTGAACTCCCATGAAAACCGGGACTGACATCAGGTGCTCCTGAAAGGTAAGCATGTCCTGTTCCGCTAGCGGCACCAGTCACACTATCAATGAGTCAAGCCAGGGTTGAGTCAAAACCGGTTATGTTAAATCCATGAAAACGTGAAGTCTAGCTAAAAATGTCCGTTTTCATTTGGGACACAGACACGTCATATCTGTTATTGATATCATGGTGACGGCCATGCAATTTCTGAAGGGATGAAAGCAACAAAGGCTGAACAAATACCTGACTAAGCAACTTTTGGGACAGTGCTTTTGCTCTATTAAAAAAATCGCTGTATAAACTACGTGCGCGACAGTAACTAATCAACTGTGAAATGTACACTCCATAGGCTAGAGAGGTAGGTATATTGCTGCTCAGAAAGGGAAAATTCACAATTGGGAAGTTAAAATCATCACGTTTGTCATATGATATAGATTTCAAATGTCCATCAATGTATATAAACGGATCTAAGTACCAAGCTGAAGTAGGTGTTTAAGTAGTCTCTTTATTTTGGATTTAAAAAGAAAGTACATCATCTATGTAGCGGAAGCTGAAATTACAGGACTGAATCTCTGTTTGTATGGATTCTTATTAAGTTTAGGGACCTAGTAGATGTAGGGGAGATGATTGTTTTCATCACTCGCTTTGATGCGGGTGATGAAACAGTAAATTTCACAATGCTACTGCTTCAGTGTTGTGGCGTTCTTGTTAATGTTTGTTTATTTTCTGTCTTATGTATGCCGTCTCGATTCGTGACTGATATTTTGGATTTTGGAATTTCCCCTTACATCATTTGCTTTGGTATTCGTTTGCCGATGTATCGCGCACGAATTTACGGTCAGCAAATAGATTGCATGAAAAATAAAGGTAAAACTATGTTCGGATTCCTGTCACATAGCAGTTGTGATAAAAGACAGCTTGTCTCTTCTCGTGATTGTTAAGCCAGACAAAACCCTAAAACGATAGGGTTACGATAGATTATGCAAACAGACGGACTACACGATCTTAGATTGAGAGTTTAAAGTCCAGTTAGCAATATTTAGGCTACATGAGGACGACAACAAGTTAATCAATTAAAATATGAGTAAAAGAAGAAAGAAATCAGTGTGGAAGGGATGATATTTGATTGCCACTGGAAAGGGGAGAAATCGCTAGGGGCAGGAATTTAAGCCTTCCATACGACCCCTAGTCAGTCTGCTCTCCTTAGACGAATACAGAAGGGTCTTTATACTGCACGCAGCGAGGCGTTTCTCCGCACAGTTTGGCTTAAATAGTTCGCGGTCAGGCTTTCCGTATTATGGCCTGAATACCCTGCATAAACATTGCATTCCCCTATTCATCATCTTGCAACGTGCCCGGTATCTCTGAAGCCGGAGGCCCTGACAACCGATTCAGGTGCCGGGAACAATCTTAGAAACTCGACAGATTACCTTATTTCTGTTAGTTTTAAAAATATTTAAATGTTTTATATTTATTCCCTCATTTCATTATTGTATGTAGTCTGTCAAGTCAACTAATTTGACATCGAATCTCCGAATTTAACCATTGTTTGTCTTACGATCGAATTGTTACAGTCTTTAAGGGAATACAAATCTTGGCAAACTAAGATACTTGGCCGTAAATAATCATTCATCACGTTTAATATTAATGGGAATATTTATACTATCGACGGTGTTATGATGATCACTTATATCTTTTTCAACAAAAAACTCCGAAGATTCCAAACAATTAAACGAGTCAGTTAATAATACAAAGTCCAACAAGTTTGCTCTGGATTACAAAAACCTAGATTGTTAATTTGTTACAATGTGCAAATCTCTTTCCTTGGCTGATTTTGGCTTTACATCTAAATTTCACAGTAACTTTGGTATTTTGTTATTAGATCATATTGGTTATGAACCAGTTTAACCCTACCGCTAACTGTTACTAGTGCCGGTACCAAGTCCAGCTATCCAGAGTTCATATCGTTGTCTATGTTTGTCTTTTGTCATTTTATTGTTTTTCTTGTGCAGTTCCCTGGTGGATTGTGGCATGTGATTGTAATGTTCGGCCATCGTATGTTTCTTGTTATCTTTTTTTCATTACTTCTATCATTGAGTATATGGTCTTCTTAACGATTAGATTTTATCTGCACTTAAGAAACATAAGTTGTCGAAATGCGCATATGCAGAAAGTAAATCCACAGTTACTTCGGTATTTAGTTATTTATTACATTATAAAGAACAAAACTTCGGTTTTTAAGAACGACAATAAAAGCGTTGTTCCTTTGCTTGTTTGTTTTACCATGTATTTGTAGAGACTTGTTCTCATGTGCATTTATTCCATATCCTTTTATTCACCATTCGGTATTTAGTTATTTGTTACCACTGGGGCGACGTCACTGTTGAACTGTTAGTCCCTAGGATATTCACCAGCCCAGTGGTCAGTACTTCAGTGCTGACACGAAAACCGATTATTTTTGAAACCTTACAATATCTAATTTTTTGTAAATTTTGTTGAAAACTCCGGAGTAATTCCATCATGCAAAGCTCTGTCCTTAGTTGATTTTGACTTTCCATTTAGATCATAATGGCTATTTGTTCTCTATCAGTTTTGAACTATCTTTGAGTTTATGGTTTTCAAAACGTTTAGATTTTATCCGCACTGAAGAGACATAAGTTGTCGAAATGCGCATATGCAGATAGTAAATCCACAGTAAATCGATGATTAGTTATTTTTTACATTATAAAGAACAAATCTGTTCATTATATCATTTACTTTATATTTTCTAGCAATTGAGATCGCCAACAATGCACAGATATGTCGAGATATCAATTGCTTTTTAATTGATTGGACCAATATTGATCAGTAGATGTTGGAGGCCTCTATTGTACATATGCTATAATTAATTAGAGAACGATTCCCGCAGTCCGATATTCTCATCACCGGCAGATTCAAAGTCCGGAACTCGAGTTGCACTTAAATGATTTACTAATTACAATAGTAAACCATCATCAGAATAATTTCTTTCAAATCGATATTGTCTGACGTTTGTATCTAAGTAGATTTCTGTAACACAAACGATATCATATTCCAGATGTGATACAAGGAATGAAGCCTCCGTATTTTTTACATCATAATCACCATATGCTAAAGCAAAACTGTTGTGTGTTGGATAACCAAAATACCGAAGTAACTGTTAATTTATTTTCTGCATATGCGCATTTCGACAACTCATGTCTCATCAGTGCAGATGAAAAGAGTTTACAAATGTATTGACTAAAATCCCTATATATACGTGGTAGGAACAACTTTGAATTTTGATAGTGCATTCATATGAGAATATGTACATGTACATCATAACTGACAAAATGAGCAGAGCATACAAATCAAGCACCGGGAATCTTTTTAGGACTCCATACTCCACGAGAGACAAACCCCACAGTTAATGAACAAATAAAGGGATGTGCACGGGACGAATTCCCCATAAATACACGGTAAGACTAGGCAAATGAACAATGCTTCTCCGTTTACACATATTTTTAATTGTTTCAAAGTGAGAAAATCCCGACACCTGGAACGGATTCTCGTACAAGGGTTGTATAGAAGCTAAATTTCCCATCCCTACCCATTTTGAACTGGCCATCAAACCTCTTTGCCCAACATGTCTTTTCTACCTTTAGTTTAAACCTGTGTACTTTTCCTTAAAATTCTTTAGATTGATTAACCTGTTATCGTCCTGATATATATGTAACAAGATTTATAGTCTTGTTGTGTTTTTAGTCTCACGGACTTTTACTCCACTGTCTCCGGGTTCGAAGATATTTGGTTGCTTTAGAATTATACTTGTAGCTTTTGTAAATAAACCATCCTTTTGGGTTAACAGGTTTATTATATCCACTGTAATAATATTTAAAACGTCTAATTTACAATAATGTTACTTTGCGGGGAGTGATTTGTATTTCAGGTTCCTTACCAAAAATATCCTGTGACGTCGTCTGCTAGCCAAGCTATATCCGGGTCTCCCGATCAGGACGGGATAGCGCTATATATAGTATGGGCTATCCCGGCCGGGAACGGGATACCGGAAGTGACCCGGCGAACTGACTGAAGTGTTCCAAGAACACGACAACCAAGAAACGTGACGTCTAAAATCCCTATGAAAGTGGAATTACTAACATTCCTAACAAATGACAATAAAATACGATGATAACAAAGTGTAAATTAGTAATTCCACTACACTCCCCCTCTCTTAAGACCTAATTGGGTATATTAGATAGTTTGTTATATAACCAATTAGTCCAAAAGAGAAACAATATTAAATATCAAAAATTTCGTTATACAATAATGAGCAAAAAGATTATCTTATTTAACTTTTAAAGTCCTTCATAGTTAAACTTCAAAGTCATAAATAATTACTGTCCTTCATGAGAAGTAAAATATCAAACATACGGATTCAATAAGTATTAACTGTCCTTCATAAGAAGTAAAAATATCACTTTACTGACACAATAAACTGTCCTTCATAAGAAGTAAAAATTAGCAAACATTTATTGTTCAATCTCCTTGAGAAATAACTCTTCTCTCCATTTAATTTCGGCAATCTGCTTCTTAAGTGCTCGGTTCTCTGCTTCTAATTTCCTTTCGCGTTCCATTCGCGGCTGGTTATGGCGTAATGAAATAAGTTTTTCCTTGGCTGATTCCCTAATTCTTCCTATAGAATCCATCATGTTGCACAATGTACGTATGTATTCTTCCAAATCAAGAATAGAGTTTGTAGGTATAGGAGGAATATATATGTTATTGATGTCTACGGTGGTCGTTTGTGAAGTTGCATCAGCAGTTGATCTAGATCTGAAGAGTGGTAAAACAGGCAGAGACGGAAATGAAGTAGTAGTAGAACTGGTTGAAGTTAGTAAGCGATCTGATTTTGCTGTTGTTGTTGATGTAGAAGAAACTGTTTTTGGTGACTTGATTTCCTTAAGTATACTCGTGTTGCCATCAAATAATTTGGGAACTTTACAGTCAGCTGGGAGTTTTACTTTAAATTCAACGTCATCCTTTGGTTCTGAATGAACTAGTGACTTCAGGTCACTAGCCACTCTCTTGCGTGCTATCTCTGGTTTCGAGATATCCTTTTTGCTAATACTTTTAGGTTTAGATACACTTTTATCTCCGCCGTGCGCGGTCCCGGCTGAAGAATAGGCCCGCAGCATCCTCTGAGCTTGGAGTATGAGCCATCCTAACAGAGGACCCCGAGGGAACCCCGGGATATAGAAATAGGACCCAGTATCTCCGGCTTGCGGGGTGTGACCCCTCCTAAACGGAGGCTGACCCCGAGGGTCCCGGGATATAGAAATAGGACCCATTCCGTGGTTGTGCGGGATTAATAAATACACAACCCATCTTTCGGATGGGATGTAAACTCAGGTCCACGTGTTGGAAGAAATGCCACGCTTCCTGCACGTTAAAGAACCCTTGTAGCAAGCTCTTTTTGGGGTGGTCCGTAGGTGATCGGCTACAAGGCTAAATTCCCTGCCCTTGACGATTTCACCCTACTTTTCCAGTGGCAGTCAGAATTTCCCGTCCCATGGCCATTTCCATACCCCAAAGTGATTATTTATCAACAAACTTGTTCTCGTCTTGATATAGCTGAAATATTGCTGAGTAGACGTTAAACAATATTCAATCAATCAATCAATCACTTTTATCTAGAGGATCAAATTTAAAAAATCCAGGGTTTATATATCCCTTATTTCTAACTTGTATTACATTGCATTTTCCCAGAATGTTTTCAATCATGTGCGTGTCTTTTTCTCCGTGTTTGGAGGCAATATGTAGCCTCATATCTTCTTTTCTTCTCACCAGACTTTTGCATCCTTTAACTGCACATTCATATTTGTTGGAAAACTCTGTATGTTTCTCATCCCAATGTCTTGAATATTTTGCTTTGAATAAAAATTTACATTCTGCAGCTGTACATCCGTCTATTGGACATTCCATGTTTGGAGCGAAATAGAAATAGAAAGATATTTCTGGTTCCTCGATCTCAAAACGTTCATCTTCGGCATACAATTGAAGAATTGGCTGCACAGATGACATGGTTCTGTAAATACAAATTAGAAATTTTTGATTTACTTGACATACAAAAGAAAGCATTTACTAAACACAGGAAACGGCAATTAAAAACAAGCAACTATGCTTAAATAACATCTTATATCAAGTCTGCAGTCCTTAATATAAAACAAGTCATATACTAGTACCCTATAAGTGTATATGCTACTACATACAGCAGGTTGTATGTACCACATGTAATCCCCAAAAAAAAACCATGGAGTTACATAGCCCAGGTGCATCTTTACGCATACAAAACCGGACAAGAGATATGTCAGTGGAACATTTTTACATGTAAACGTGCATATGCCCTCTGCATGTTTCCTATTGTATGGTTTATTGCTTCCTTTATGCATATGTCAATATTGTAAATGCTAAG
>MJUU01074057.1:0-35585 GCA_002080025.1 Modiolus philippinarum
CAATTAAAAGCATTTCAGTGAAATACTGACATTGTTGACTATTTCTGTATACTTGAAATAAGCTTTAATTGTAGACTCTATGGTATCCTTTCTCTGTCAGGTTTTTCATACATGTGTGTATGTGTGAAGTTTTAGATTCTTAATGTTTGATTTTTCACCTCATTTAAATAGAACAAACAACCTGATGTCGATATTACGAACTTGAAAACCACATGCGGTTACAAGTACAAATAACTTAATACCGAAGTTATTGTGAATTTTGATTCTGCATATGCGCATTTCGACAACTTATGTCTCTTCAGTGCAGATAAAATCTAAACGTTTGGAAGACCATAAAGTCAAAGATGCTTAAAAACTGATAGAGAACAAATTACCAAATGTGGTCTAAATAAAAGCCAAAATAAGCTAAGGACAGAACTTTGCATGAGGGAGATACTCCTTAGTTTCAACAAAATTTACAAAAATTAGATATTGTAAGGTTCCAAATAGAATCGGCTTTCGGGTCAGCACCGAAGTACTGACTACTGGGCTGGTTAATACCCTCGGGGACTAGCAGTCTACCAGCAGAGGCATAGACCCAGTGGTAACAAATAACTTAATACCGAAGTTACTGTGTGAATTTTGATTCTGCATATGCGCATTTCGACAACTTATGTCTCTTCAGTGCAGATAAAATCTTAACGTTTGGAAGACCATAAAGTCAAAGATGCTTAAAAACTGATAGAGAACAAATTTCCGAATGTGGTCTAAATAAAAGCCAAAATAAGCTAAGGACAGAGCTTTGCATGAGGGAGATACCCCTTAGTTTCAATAAAAGACTTTGCTTGAATTCAGTTATCAAACGAAGAGAAAACATCTTTAAGCATTGAAAATATTGAGAATATTTAAGCCTTGAAGATATTGGGAATGAACTTATAACAGCGCAAACAAAGACACAACGAAATCATGAAAAACAGATGACATTTCCGATGAAAGTAATCTTTCTATCTTTCAATTTGACTGTAGTTCTGTTGCCAACAAACATGAATCATTATCACAAATTGACCATTGTTTAATTTTGAATACGTCAAAATGGACACAGACGAAAAGAAGTTCATTAATGAAATTGGTCTACATATAAGAAATGATGTTGCATATTGAAATGAGCATTATCACCTTGCTGTTTTGTATATTGCCTTTTTCAGTCTTGCTAACAGAACACTTCCTTTAGCCAACTTAGATTATAATCTCGATGTTGTGAAATAGCTTTCACTTGATAATACTTACGCCATGAGATTCTAATATATCGTGAAACGATTCTGGAACAATGGCAAACAACTATTCAAAGAAAATTTTCTTCGGTTTAAAAATGCCTTCTCAATCACAAACAAACTTTGTCATCCCCAAGAAAGATGTTCTTGAAGTAGGTGTGTACATAACCAACGATGAAACTATAGCAACACCATTAATAGAACAAAAAGCATCAAAACGGAATTATGCCCTCGTGCCAAATATGCATCGATTTGAAAAACTTAACACTAAAGCTAAATTCGGCGACATGAATTGCTTTTGGAACGAAAATAAACCAGCTTTTGTGGAAAGGTAGACTTGACGAACAAGTAAGAAAAGTGAACGTCATCAAAAAGACTATTGAGGACAATCACAGATACATATGACAGGTCAAAGGCATTATTATTGCTATTAGCAATAGACAGAGGTTCACAATTCCTTATATTGAGCTCTTTGCAGACATCCTTTTATGAAATGAGAAGAAGTATAGCAAGCATTCAATCGACAACAAACGAACTCCTAATAACCAGTGCATCATTTTCTGGATCCCTTCATAATGAACACTGCGAAGTTCAGATATCTAAACAAGAAAATTTTAGCTGTCTCCTTTGAACGAGTAAAGAAATGAGAGAGAACTGAAATACCGTCACTAACACTGATTAGAGAGAACTCAACATAGATGCATAATATTTCTATGGTTCTACATAAATATATGTTTTATTTCTTAATTGTTTGTTTCTTGTATGCATGTATATGCTGTCAATCCATTAGGGTAAAAGGAAGCATTAATAAAGATTAAACCAATGTATACTGTAAACAAAGGACAGAAGATTGGTTTGAAATCAAATCAAAAGCAATAGTGACTGGTAATACTGTGTACAGAGCTTTTTCTTGAGAAACACTGATGTTGGCACAAAATCATTATAATGATGTTAAGAGAGGAATACCGCGAAAGAGCAGTTGTAAGAAGAGGTAAAAAAAGATTTGAACATTCCCAAAAGAGTGAAATACACACAGTTGCAACATTGACATCAGTATTTCAGCGGCATTTTTTTCCACCATGATTCTTTTACATAGTTGCTCCAGTATATGATAGAAGAAATTGAAAAGATATTTTGTGCTGTCCGTCTAATTTGAAGCTTACGTATTTTGTTATGTAATAACTCTGTTCCAGCGGCTGTCGTTGAAATTAAGTGCCCGTATCAAGATCAAGATAGTTGTAATTGGACTGAGCCATACTATAATCTATGATGGTAATCACAACAAACCAGGTACCACAGGACTTCGATGCTAGTCTGAAAACCAATTTTATTTGGAAACTTGCAATATTTATATACTAGTAGCTTATTTTGGCTTTTCATTTAGAAAATATTAGTTGATGTTCTGTATCAGCTTTTATTCATCTTTCGAGTTATGGTTTTCAAAATATGATTTGATCTGCACTATAGAGACATGAGTTATCGAAATGGCCATCTGCAGAAATTATATTGACACTTCATTTATTATTTAAACTGCACCGATGCCACTGCTGTCGGACTATTAGTTCCAGAAGGTATTCACGAACCCAGGAGTCAAGTTGTTCGGCGCTGACATAAAAACTGATTTTATTTTGAAACTTGCAATATCTTAATGTTAGAAAATTTTGCCTAAAACTACGAAGTATCTCCTTCGAGCAAAGCTCTGACCTCTGATGAATAAGCTTTCATTAGATCATAACTATCAGATTTACTCATCGTCTTCCCGAAATATTTTATTTCATCTACGCTGAAAAGACAAAAGTAGTCGAAATGGCAAACAACAGGAAATAAATTTACAGTTACTTCGGTATGTAATTACTAAAGGACACTGGCCTATAAACTTGAATATTATATAACAATTGAAGTTATCATGTTATAGAATTTCATTTTGAATAATTGAAAATAATAATTGAAAATAATAGCATTTGTCAATACATGATTTATCTGTCTAGACGTACGAGCAGCAGCTGGGAGCGTCTTCTTTTGATGCCAATGTAAGACTTTCAATAATACCATATGTAACAAAACCAACTAATAGTATCAGTTTTATAGTACAGAATGGGTACCAATTACAATTGTTGTCATGAACTTGAAGTAGAGTTTTAACTATTTTCAAATTATTGAATTCTAACTGAGATGATACCATGGTGAAGAATACTAAATATAAATTTTGCAAAGAGATTAATATATATAGTTTCTTGATTATACATATTTGCATTAACTGCATTAACTATGTTGACCACTACCTAATATACCTTTCTGCATGATGGAAAGTAAAATGATCTTTTCTATATATGAAAACATATTCGTATGTCATTATTGAATAAAATGTCTTGTGCGGTTATGCGGATGTAAACTTGGATTCTATTGACTGATTAACCACCTGCTAAATAACCATGTCCGCCCTACACAAGACAATCAATAATCATGATAATGTAGTGTTTCACCTACATGTAGACCAAAGTCATTCAAAAGCGTACATATAAGAATTGTACACAAGGACAAAATTCACAAACATGCAGTAAGCATGGATAAATAAACATATCGTAATTAAAGTTTAACATAGTTTACTTTCACGTAATATAAAACTAATTTCAGCCTGCTATTTACATTAAAAATTAAAATGTGAAATACATCTATACTTGAAATAACATGTAAATTATGTGAAATATTTTATTTGCATTCATTTTCAAAGGTTTTCGCTCCATGTATTACGAAAACGCCATGTAAACTTTATACAACATGAAAAATCAATACATCATTCAGCTGTGTATTGTCCAGAGTACGCGGTCAGTCGACATAGCGTTTATGTGTATAATCGTGTAGTTAAATGTAGGTCATTTTGTAATTATCGTTTTCTTAGTTAAACACAAACAGGTTTGCATAACCGCACAAAAATGTTATCATGCATTGAACCAACTAATATGATTATTTAGATAGTGTCGAAAATGGTTGAACGGCGCGACCTGAAGGTCGCTTGCCGTTCAACGATTTTCGACACTATCTAAATATAGTCTCTAACATTGTTTCCAGTTTATTACGTATATTTCTCACATCGAGATAGTTAAATTTTCACATTTTAAAGTTCGAGGTTTATCCGAGAACTTTAAAATGTGAAAATTTAACTATCGAGATGTGAGAAATTATCGTAATAAACCGGAAAACAATGTTAGTGATTGTTTCTCTAATTTCTACCCAATTTATTTGAAGTAAAGCAATCTCCGTAGTCTCTCGTCTCAAGTATGCCGCCATTTTGTTGCTATCATCGTTGCTATGTGTATCATTGCGCCATTCATTGAAAGGGGTGTTGAATGTAATATTTTTTATAAAAATGTCATTTTATCAATAAATTAAGTTATCTTAGTCATAAAAATGCAAACACTGTTTTGCAAGATAATGATGCAGGTGTTAATTTCATCAACATCCGGTTGCACTATTTCTAGAAACTGACACGAGACATTTACATGATTGCCCAATCGCCAACTGAGATCAAATAATACCCATGTTGACTATCATTTCGATAAACAGCTGGTCAGGAGGTGTTTATATCTGCTAGAAATTAGAGAAATAATCATATTAGTTGGTTCAATGCATGATAACATATAATGAACGTCATATCCATTTGTGTGCGAATTCATTGGAAGAAATACACATTTTGAATTAAAGTATTTGCATTTCTAACAGAATATTTATTTTCCATTTTCTTGAATTTAACATTTAGCTATACTACAAAGATCTGTTTGATTTGTAACGCATCTGTAGTACTCTCGATGGCATTTTTCTCCTAGTTATTGTGATTTAAGAAGCGCTTATGGACCTAAATGACGAAAAATGTGTACATAATTCGAAAACCCTGGTGTTGAGTTGAAATTACAACATACATCATTTTAAATGTAGATGTATTGATTTATGTCCAAGCTATTATCTGAAGTAAATTATATTCTTAATCGCCGGACATATTACTACTGCAAATAATGGCTATCTGTGTATTGTTGTTCTAAATGAATAGCAATTAAGTAGGAAATACTAATGAAGCAATGACAACATCCGGAAACAATAGTAAATAAACTAATGTTTCATTCAAATAAAATTATAACATTAACTGTCCTTTCGTCAAGGGAATTGCTGTTCTTCAGGTACAGTATCTATCAAAACAGTTGTGAATGACCATGAGGTCAACATCACATTAAGCAAGTATGAAATGGAAAAAAGTAGGGGTAGGTTCACAACAACCATGAACAGTAGGGGTTATAAAAAAATCACCTTACAGAATTGTCAAGAGGCAAAGCTCATGATGCAAAAAAGACAGAGTAGGTGGAGGACCACTGGAACAATTGTCTACCCCAATGGTCCTGACTTGGTATAGGCATTTCAAAAGAAATAATTTGTAAAACCGGTTTTATGGGGCGTCAAATGTAAGATTGTCATAAACTAAATATAAAAAATAGGATCACAAATACCTATGAGCACGTTTTAGAACGTAAGATACTTTATACCAAACCTAGAGGTATGATCACAAATGCCCATTAACAAATTTTAGAACGCCAGAAGCTTCATAAAAAATGGGGATAGGATCATAACGGCAAATGAAATATTTTAGAACGTCGCAGACTTCATAAAAAACAAGGCAAACTGCTCACAACGGCCTATGAAAACTATGATAGGATCACACCGACGCATGAAAACTATGGATGATTACAGCGACCCATGAAAATTGGGTATGGATCAAAACAGCTCATGAAAGCTCGAATAGGATCGCAATTGTCCATGAAACTTAAAAGGATCACAACGATCCATGAAAACTAGGAGTAGGCTCGGGGGTCGGACCACGACGGCCAGTGATCAAATATTACAACATAAGACACTAAATGAAGAACTAAGGGTAGTATCACAACTGCCCTTGGAAAGAATGGATAGGACCACAACAACCATAAATACTAGACGTAGGGGCACAATGGCCCATCAGTAAAGAACGTCACCAACTTCATTTAAGAAATAGGGGTAAGATCACATCTGTCTTTGAACAAATTTTTGAACCTTACAAACTTTTGTAAAACTAGGGATTTGATCAGAACAGCGTCTAAAAAAGTTTTATGACGCCGCAAACTTTATACAAAATGACGATAACAAACAACGATAGTGTCGGGGCTCAGGACCATCCCCTTTCTCCCACCTCGCCATATTTTTTTTTGGTCTCAAGGGGGATCAAAATGACCCATGAAAACTAGGAGTAGGATCACAACGACCCTTGAGAGCTAGGAATTGGATCATAAAGCCGTATGAAAAATACGGAAAAAGTCAGAGCGGCCCATGAAAAATAGAGGTTGGATCGCATGGATCAATGAAAATTGGTGTAGAATCAAAACGACCATGAAAACTATGGATAGGCTCACAGATAACCATGAAGGCTGTGGGTATGATCACAACAGCCTATGAAAAACAAATAAAACGTCACATAAAATACATGGTATGATCACAAAGGGCCATGAAAACTAGAGGTAGGATCGCAACGATCTATGAACTAATTTGTGAACACTGCATTAACAAATCTTAGGGTATGATCAGAACGGCCAGTCAACACGTTTAAGAACGCAAAAAACTTTATAAAAATAAAGGGTAGCATCACAACGGCTAATGAAACTAGGGGTAAGATCACAACGATACATGGAATCTAGGGGTATGATCACAACGGTAGGTAATCAAAATTTTGAACGTCACTAAATCGAGAAAAAAAAGTAGGAGTAGGATTACAACGACCAGTGAACAAATGAAAAAAAAACGTCACGTCATAAAACACAAAGGGTATTATCAAAACGGCCCACGAAAAAAGAAGGCAACAAGCTTAAAAAAAACTAGGGGTAAGATCACAATGATCAATGACAACTAGGGGTGGAATCGCAACGGTCAATTAAAAGAATAAGAACGTCACTAACTTCTTAGAGAAATTGGAGTATGATCACAACGGCCCATGACGTCACAAACTTAGTAAAAACTAGGGTCTCAATAACCAGTTATAAGTTACCCTTCACTTGTTAGGCAAAATGGCAATTTCAAAGTTTTGTCACAACATAAACGGTTAGCATGAGTCTCATGTCATATATTTCATCTAAGGAATCTAAACCTGTTGTAAAAAATATTGCGTTCATCGTTTAGTTTTCTCACAAAATTGCAACGAATAAAACTATGAAATATTTTCATTCTAGATTTGACGTGCTTCCCCTAACATTACTAATGAATTTTCACTCGGGAGTCAACCCAATATTTATACACTTCATTGCAAAATGACACTTGTTTCCATAATTATTTGCTATCAGTTTTCATTTAAGCTTTTTTTATAATGATCTGACCATCAATATATACTACATGTATTTGTGTGGTGTCTTCATTTTTCTTTTCTGTTCCAACTCATGTTATGATTCTGTTTTTCCTATGCCATTGTCCTTGGACTGTTCGTTTTAGACTAACCGTTCGGTCCTCCCTTACTGCAACACCCTGTTTTCAAATATATGTCTTAGGAACTTTTTGACGGAGGAGTCAAATGACCCGAAAGTGGTTAGTCATACCTATAGGGGTAGGATCACAACGACCAATGAACAAATTTTTGAAAGTCACAAACTTCATAAAAAACTACGGGGTAGGATAACAACGACATATGACAAAATTATGGAATGTAAAGTATTATCAATAGCCAAGCCAACGCAAAGAACCACAAAAGGGAAGCGGGTAAAGTATACTCTCGATTTCTTGTCCTAATTTTAACTGATTCAATCAAGGAGCATCGAAACCTAAGTAAATTTTCTAAATATTTATTTTTCGGTTTTGTTGTATGCATTGTTCGTTTTCATTTTTATGCCCAACTGACAACGAACAGACAACATAACTAACCAAATGTTAGAGGAACATTCGTAAAATACCAAAACGGGTTGTAAAACTAACAAATTCTTACCAGTGGGTACGGAAAACATTACGAGGTGAAGAGAAAGTTTGGAGAGAACATTGAACAGTGAAAAAAATTAAACAATTTATACTGTTAGCCGACAATTATTTTTCTCTCTGAATTGTTTTTTTTTAATACAAAGTCTGAAGTATGAAGAAGACAATACAAAAAAGTGTGATTTCAGCCGTTTCTTATTTCTTATTTCTTATTCTTATTCTGCGCATATGCAGAAAGTAAATTCACAGTGACTTCGGTATTTAGTTATTAGGTCCACGCCAAAGGATAAATATCAATGAAAACAATCACTAAAATGAACTTAAAAAAAACAATTATTGTTCACATAATAAATTATGAATATATCAATACAAATAGCAATATAAATGCCAAAAAAGTCATCGCTCTTGTGAAAATGTATTAAAATAAAAACATGAATGTGCATTATATCGTAGCCTAGTATGGATGTTCTTGACCACTGTATAACAATAGTCAATGAACTCCAGATCGCTTACAAGAGAAGAATGTTTTCCTCATTCAAGACCTTCTTTTATCACTGAGTAATTATGAGTCTAAAAGCAATGTCTAACTGCTTGCACAATATGCAATTCTCCCTTATGTAGTTTTCAAAAATGTTCTGCGCAGTATTCAGTTCATATTAGAGCTTTTGCCAAATTTTCTGTAAATTTGAAATCAAAGGTGAAGCTTGAATATTAATACTTCTTTGGTGAAGCACATATGATTTCTTTTTTTTTTCCATATGTTTTCATCATTATTTTTTTCTTTTTAAGAAATGATTCCTTGATTATATTAATGAAATAAATGAAAGTTACTAAGTTTCATTCATTCTACCTAGTGCAATTTCAGGGTCAAAATATTGACTTCTACCTTGATATTGTTGTGTTTAAGGTAGATCGATTCTTATAGAAATATCGGACAGAATTTTTTTTATTAATCAGTTATTTACTGGCTATGAGAACAATAGCAAGACTATGGGTCCCCGAGACACTACTATTTCCCGACGCGAAGCGGAGGGAAATAGTTGATGTCGAGGGGAACCATAATCTTGCTTTTGTTCGAATCGCCAGTAAATAAGTGTTTTATTATACCGAATGTAACATGTTTTACTTTTAAAGAGAATCTAAAAAAAAAGAAATAAAAATTGTAGTTAAAATGTGCCTTTTTATACCAAGGATGTATATTTCAATAATTGTCATTGATTGTGATTAATAATGTCAGTCATGTTGAACTGACACGTCCATCAACCAATCAACGTCGTCACTGAAAAGGCCGCGAAAAGTTCTCACGGTGCTATTCACTGACCGGTAAATAGTCTCTGTGCTATTCACCGGGTAATAGCACTTTTATCAAAAATGAACAGAAAACAATGAATTTTGCATAGAAAATTATCGGAAAGGTATAATAATTTGAGATATTGTGTAGGTCTTAGTCCATATGTTCAAAAAATAAAATAAAAAAGATATGTCATCGGTCACCCTATGTTAATTTCATCCCTCAAAAAATTCTATGGTCGTCACCATAACATCATTGAAAGATATGACGTGTCAGTATCCCAAATGAAAGTGGACATTTTCAGATAGATTCACGTCTTCCCGGATTTGACTACCTACTTTGACATTTGCTTACTCTTCCGGACCACCTGATGTCGCTCTCGGCTTTTATGGGAGTTCACACTGTGAGTGCTTTAGTTTTTTGTGTTGTCTTGCAATATTTTAGTTTTTTTTTTGTCTCCGTAAATAATGTTTGTGGTACCGATCTGTCCTTGTCCATGTTTGAATATTGATAAATGATTATTACAAAAGCTTTTTAAAATAATTTGGTACTGTTTGAGGGTAAGAGAAGTAACACGTACCATGAATTTTAATTGGTTTTGTCTCAAGGTTAGCAAATGACAATAACCAATCAGCTACCTAACACATTTTCAAAAACATATTTTCCCCACTTACTGTGTGACGGGTGCTGTTAACACAGCAGGACATGCTTACCCTTTCGGAGCACCTGATGTCACTCTCAGTTTTACTGGCGTTCACACTGTGAGTGCCTTTGTTTTGAGTGTTGTGATTTCTGTTTCTGTGCTGTATACCTGTCTGGCGTCGTTGTTTTTTTTTTGTCTAGCGTCATTGTTTTCTGTGTTCTCGTTTTGGCCGTGTCTTTGGACTTCGATTTTTGTAGATTTCACTCCTTTGTTCCTTCGGTATTCTACTGCCGTTGTTTCCTGTTATGAGGCCTTGAAAATTAGGCCAAATTCAGTATTTATCAGCATATTTACAAAGAATGTATAGGGAAAATTTATGATAAAAGGGACGATTTTTCTTTTCCCATAGTTAATTATCCATTTCTGGATGGCGATGTTCCATTAGCGCCATCATATGGTGTTTACATATCTCAACTTGTTCGATTTGCTCGAGTATGTAATAAATGAACAGAATCTTTTCATAACTGAAAAAATTTTAAATCTGGGTTTTCGTTATCATAAACTAGTTAAAACCTTTACTCAATTTCATCATCGATATAAAAACTTAGTTCATAAATACAATGCAACCTGTAAACATCTAATCAAGGCTGGTATTTCACATCCCTTATTTTACGTTAATGTTTTATATAAGAGTAAAAAATACTTAAACTCGCCTAACAAACTTATAAAACCTTTAAATCGTCTAATTCATAAGGGTTATAATTACGGTATTGTCGTCATTACGTATGTTAACATAGATTTTTTGATAGGTTCTTTGCATTTTAACTAAACACATTCTAAATTTCTAAAATCTGTATTGCATGGACACGGATTATGTATTCCGGTATATGCATGAAATCATTATGCTAAACTCCTCGCAGGAAGGGATCTTGGCGGAAGCTGTATACTGAGGGTACATAACTTAATTTGTCAGTTGGTAATGGGTCTGGACCTGGCATGTCAGTTAACTGCTAGTAGTCTCTTGTGATTTCATGTTTATGTCCGTATATTTAGTTCTTTCAGTTTCATTTTTTACAATTGACAGTCCTGTTGCCAACTGAATTTTACTGTTGTTACGATTGTTTGTTGATTTATCACATTAGCTATAGGGGTGCGGTTTGGGCCCAACAAAACTAGTTGCGCCTGTCCTAAGTCAGGAAATTTATAAAGCCTTTGTGTGTCTTGTCTGTTTTCAAGTTGGTTTACTTTATGTCTATAGGAGTCTAGGATGATGTTTATTTCGCTGAACTTGATTACTCTTCATTTCGGGGCCGACTCCGACCTGCCGTTTGGTGTGGGGTTTCCTCACCGTTCATTGGAGATCTTATGGTGGCTTTGAGTTGTTATTAATCACCTTTGTGTCGTTGTCTCTTTGACACATTCCCCGTGTTGTCTCTTTGACACATTCCCCGTGTTGTCTCTTTGACACATTCCCCGTTTCCTTTCTTTTTTCTAAATGTAACAACATGCTTATTATTTAGCTTTCATATGAAATAAATATCAGATAGATTTTTTATTATATTTTATAGATATATTCTTCAGCTATATGTTAAGCTGAAAAAAATCTATATGTCACCGTTCAATTAAGAGAGATATTTTATATAATTAACGAAATAGACAATATTTACGGGAAGGGGGAGCTATTTCGCGGGAAAGTGTATTTCGATTTATTATTACGTCACAATGAAAAGACCAATAACTAAATACCGAGGTTACTGTGAATTTACTTTCTGCATATGCGCATTTCGACAACTTATGTCTCATCAGTGCAGATAAAATCTAAATGCTTGGAAGACCATATACTCAAAGATATTTAAAACTGATAGAGAACAAATAACCAAATATGATCTAAATGTAAAGCCAAAATTAGCTAAGGACAGAGCTATGCAAATAAGGAATATTCCGGCTTGATAATCAAGTCAATTCCGCATCCGACTCGTGTTTCGCAAATGCGCCAATAGAATGTGCCTTGTATTAGTGTCGATCCACCTTAAAAAATAATAATTGCCATTTATCCATCATGTGATGTGTTTCCTCAATGCATATCCAATAAAAAAATTAAGGGCAATAAATCAAGATGTATAAAAGGTGATAGGAAACAATTAATCAAGAGGATCTAAATGAAAAACCAAAATCAGCTAAGGACAGAGTTGTCCACGAGGGAGATGATTTTTACTTTTGCACAGATTTGCAAAAATAAATTTTGCAAGTTTCCATTTTTTTTGTTTTTCAGTGCCTACTGAACTACTGGATTGGTGAAGACCCTCAATGACTAACAGCCTACCATTAGAGACATCCACCTTGTGGTCATAAATAACCAAATAAGCAGACGCGGATCTAGGCAATAAGAAAAAGGGGTTCCAATTGAAATTGAAAGGCGAAAATTTGTGGGGTATTTCTTAATAAAACATCAGGGTATTCATTAAAAAATTAACGATTGTCCAGAAAAAAGGGGGTTCCAGCCCCCCCCCCCCCCCCCCCCCCCCCCCCCCCCTCCGGACCCCCGATCCCCCGCCAATGAAATACCGAAGTTACTGAAAATTTCGTTTCTGCAAAAAGGCTATTTCGACAAATTATTTCTCTTCAATGCAGATAAAATGTTTAGAAGTCAAAAACAGAAAGATATATCAAATGAATTCTTATAGTACGAGAGCTTGTTTGAAAAGATTGATTATAACACTTGATTACTTTCATCTGTCACTTCTTTAATAAAGCTTTGACAAACTATCCATCATCCAAATCATCAAGGTTTTCAATTTTCAAATAATCATTGTGAAACACTGGATCACATCTATCATATTCCACTATATCATTGCTAGTATCTTGGTTACAAATTCCGTTCTTATTCGCGTTTTATTTTCATTCAGTTTTCTATTATTTTAGCCGCACCTTTTCATTTGGTTGGTCTGAGTCTTTCATATACACGTAGTTTCTCTAAGTAAATAAGTTCAATCGGCATGACGGATAATAGTGTCTGAGTACTATCAGATATAATATTTTCAAAAGAACTGAAATCCACTGCTCTAGTGACAAATTACCGAAGTTACTATTAATTTAGATTCTGCATATGCGCATTACGACAACTTACATGTATGTCTCATCAGTAAAGATCAAATCAAAACAGTTGGAAATCAATATACCCAAATATGAGTAAAAGCTGATAGAGAACAAATTACCAATAAGATCTAAAAATCATCAAAGGACAGAGCTATGCGAGAGGTAGATAGTCCTTTGTTTTTAACAAAATTTTCTTAAATTTTGATATTGCAAGTTTCCAAATGAAATCGGTTTTCGGGCCAGCGCCGAAGTACAAGCTGCTGGGTTGGTGAATACCTCT
This sequence comes from Modiolus philippinarum, assembly GCA_002080025.1. Lineage (NCBI taxonomy): Eukaryota > Metazoa > Mollusca > Bivalvia > Mytilida > Modiolidae > Modiolus > Modiolus philippinarum. Next base: position 13,530 of record MJUU01074057.1, read on the forward strand.
GAGACTAACAGTCCACTAGCAGAGCCATCGGTTCAGTGGTAATAAATAACAATGCGCGTTTCGACAACTTATGTCTCACCAGTGCAGATCTAATCAAAACATTTGATGCATCCATATCCTTTCGTAAAATATTTGGAAATCCATATACCCAAATATGTGTAAAAACTGATAGAGAACAAATTACCAAATGGATCTTAAATAGTGAAGCCAAAATCAGCTAAGGACAGAGCTATGCGAGAAGGAGATACTCCTTTGTTTTTAACAAAATTTTGTTGAATTTATATATGCTTTCAACAATCAGAAGCTAGTTGCTTCTTCATATCATCAGATTACAATGTTAAAGCTGGTTTTAATGTATTTGATATAACCCTTTTTGTGTCGGACTATTTGATTTCTAGAACCTCATATGTCTCTCAAAATTCTAAAACTGACCAAATTTCAAGGGTTTACCTCAATTAATTATCTATGTTCTCAGAGTGTGGTCTCTTGTTCTTTGAGATGAATTTCCTGCATGAGCTGTGTACTATATTTTTTGGAATAATTATAAAACATATGGTCCAAAATATTGTCCTGTGATTTGAATAAAAGGTATGTCTCTTTGTTATTATTACTATCCTTAACATATAAAATTCTCTTATAAATTGGATTAAGTTTTAGACTCCCCATTGGTTTAAAGAATCACGTGATTAATTTAGTCACATGATCCAATCCTAAGACAATCAAAATGGCGATTCACCGTCGAAGGAGGGTTAAGTTATCGTATGGGTTAACTAATCTAGAGTTGGACACTTTTATTTTTAATCATTTGTAATCTTAAGAACTAAATTTCTGACCAAAAATCAAGGTATGGATCCTTATTGGCCATTTTGATCCAATCCTCAAACAAACGATCGGAAAGAAGGAGTCAGAACTTCTAGATAAGATTATTTCAACACTTTTAACGTTTTTGTAGAGACAAAAATGCCGTCTTCTCATTCCAAAATCGCCGATTGACTGAAACAATACAAAACAGCCCGGTGTGAAGACACGTTTGATTCCAACACAATCTACATATCTTTAACATGATGTACGATTTTTCCTTTTAGTTTGTTCTTCAACACACCTCCAGCTAGAGTACGTTCAAATAAATAAGTTTAACCCACCGCAATTTTTGCGCCTGTACCAAGTCAGGAATATGTTGGTCATTGGCTTGTCCTTGTCTTCTTATAAAATTTTAGTTTCTTGATATTTGGGTTATTGGATGTGGTTTGTTTCCATTGATTTATTCACTTTTTTACCTTTTTGGGGCCGTTTAGGGCTTGCTATATGGTGTGAGGTTCCTCACTGTGATGAAGACCGTACGGTGACCCTAGATGTTTTGTTTTGGTCGTTTTTACCTGGATATGGGATGTTGTCTCCTTGACATTTACCCCATTTCCTTTCTTTTTCATAAGCACACACCTGAGTACATTAATTTGAATATAACGACACATTGTTCAGAAGAACTGATATCTTATTTCTAGTTTCAATTCCATTACTAATACAAATGTAACTACTTTGCTCCATTGCTAGTTAAATTCATTTCTTTTCATTTTTATTAACTATTGTATGGAAAGGTACTGAGAGACCTCGAGTTAAATTAAAAGCCCAGCACTTCTTTGTACATTCAAAAATTGTAATTCACTTTTCAGTTGTGTTTACTTTTACGGACAGTTTCAGAGTTCTTATAAGTAGGCAAATTTGCGAAACAAATTTTTAACATGTTATTCCTAATCTATTCATTGAACTGTACAAGTTAAGATACCGCCGTTAAAGAGGGGCAGTACAACGAGGGAGAGCTGTATTTCCAAATTATCATTTTTTTTAATCAGCATTAAGATTTGTTTTATTAATAACGATAGCTGTAAACCGAGAATTCGAAGTGGTTTACTAAACAAAAATAAAGACTATGAATTGTGGTGCATTGGTCATATGGATTTCATCTTTTTACAAAAACCACATAGATTTCTTCCTTTTATAAAACCCACTAAATAAGCCCACAGGTATAAGTTGTAAAAGCTTTAAAGAAAAAACTTGCCAACCAATCAAGAAATAGATAATTAATGGATAACCAACAATTTTAAAGACTTATATGTTCTACGAATAAATGGTTAGTGATTGCTGTATATTATAAACCAGAAATACTCCGTCTAATGAACTTCTTCAACATATTGAACATGTTTAACTTTCGTCTCTTCATGAGGTTACGTAATAGTTCGATTTTTATATAGAGATTAATACATGGCCTTTTCCATATTAACACGGTTATCATCCCGAGACCCCCATATCAGCCCGAGGCGCCATGTCTTAATCTGTTTATTATATACTTCCAATTAGAAGTTATCATCACACCCGGGGCCGAAATAGCCATGTCACCGGTCTGATATGGATATTTCAGAACGAGGCGGTCTGATATGGCCATATCAGAATAGGTATATGATATGGACTGTTTACTTCCGGCTATATTACATATGCAAAACAGGACATATCTTCGCTAAGTATGTAATAAATTAATTTATCTGAATGTTTTATAGGTTACTAATATCCTTTGATGTTCAGTGGTAGTTTGGTTTTTTTTTTGTATAAATAACATGGCAAAAGCCAATTCGCGGGATTATTCGGGATAAAAATATGGATTTTTACAGCATTTCTATGGGTTCAAGAAATTTCATGGGAAATTCATTTCACTCAAAAAAATCGTGAGATGTCATTACTCCGTAAAATTTCGCATGGCTTTCACGGGGTTTCCAGTGGTGATTACCAGAAATAAAAACAAAAATCGTTAGCCACCGTTGAAATTAGAGAAATAAATAGCGAAACGTTATCTTTGCTAGTGATATTTATGCAAATAGTTTCAATGCCTTAATTCGCCCTCTTTAAGCTGCTACTTTTTAACGATAATGTGGTAAAATAGATAATGGACAAAAGATTTGAAATGTTATAGAAGTTTCTTTAATTTTATATTGGGAATTTAACCTAACTGATATAAAAATAAAAGAATATTACCGGAATACATCTTAAAAAGACATAGATTTGAGGTTTTTCAAACGGACACAGATTTGCGTATGGTGACGTCATAGGTAATATTTTGAAAACTTGGATATTGTGACGTAAATATTGGACACTGATTAGCGAAAGAACACAGATTTGTGATAGGACACAGATTTGAGTCCTACATATGATGTATACAGCTGATAGCTCGCAAATAACCGAAAAGATCTAAATAGAAAACTAAAAATCAGCCAGAGACCGACCAGATGGCTATTTTAGTTTGGTAGTCTGTGTATATTCAAATAAGACCGATGTCTAAAACCAGCAGAACTGAAATCTAAAACAGTAGTGTCTCTTTATATAAATAATTGCATTAACTACATTGATATCTTTGTTTTAGAAGAAAAAAAATCAACACTTTTAATGCAAAACATCGTCTTTTCATTTGTTGATCTCTTTGAAATATTGGTTTATTTTCTAGATAACAAAATACAGACTTAGTAGTGGCCATTGTAACAACTTTTGTCTCTTCGGAACAGACCAAGACAAAACATTTGGAAGACAATAAATCGATTAATGAAATTGCACTCCTAAGTCACCATCAATTGGTGAAATTGCACTCCTAAGTCACCATGACGACGTTGGTGACCGTTTAATATTAGGTATGATTTAAGTAAAACAAGAATCCGACGTTTAAAATGAAATGCAACGCAATGAAACATATTTTTGCAGTTTCATAAGATCTAAGATCAGACATGATTGAAACATTCAAAATTTTAAGGGAGTACGAGTGTCAGAAATTTTGTTATAAGAATTAAAATTCTGACTTTTTGTCTTGAGGAGCACTACTAATGGAACAACTTGAGCAAAAAAATTTGAAAATCCATGTAGGAATTTTTGAGATATAGGACGTCAAAATTTTGGCGGGAAACAGATCTCTCTAGAGTTTTCATTCAATTTGCATTAGATGTTTATAGGCGTATAAATATATGAAATTATAATTGGAAGTTGATTAAATTTTATACACAGTCTATTTTATGTATTTTAAAATGACTTATGACCAAGAAAATGTGATCCATGTGCAAAAATTTTAGCACTGTTTGAATGGATAAAACCCGAGGATATAGGATGCTCCTGAAATCTGACGCTCGTACTCCCTTAAATGGAATAGAGAAAGTAGAGCATAGGCACATATTTCAAATTACAAGAAGACATAGACAAAAATTATGTAAAAAACATAGTCGAACAAACATCAGAAAATACAGCTTCTCACAAAGAATAGTGGATGTATGGAATAAATCACCTGAGAAAGTAATTCAGTCAAAAACAGTCAACTCCTTCAAACATCAATTGAATGAACACTGGAAGAACGTAGAAATTAGATTAATACCAGATATATACCGACCGGAAGTAGAAACCATATCAAGAAGTTTCGGTTCATGATAACTAATTATTCTAAAAATAGATCCGTGGAGCACGAAACTAGTCCTATGAAAAAGTTCCTCAAGTTTGGGCATATCCCAGAGATTTCCCTCAGAATAAACAGAAATTCTGCTTTTTCTTTCACAATATTGATATAATTCAGAACATATAACCAAAAAAGATACTAGTTAAAGCTATTTTGTGGTAGAGTATTGATACAGTATAGTCATTGGAGATCAAAGGGAGATAATTACAGAAAATCCATGTCAAATTTGGTGATGCTCAAAAGGGGCCATTTTCTGAAAAATCTAACGTGACATAATACCCCGAAAATTGAACCAGTAATGTATGGCGACACCCTCTACATGAAATCAGTTGTCATTAGTGGCAACGAAACATATGGAAATGGCAGTTTGACGTACGTCAAGTTAAGGGCATTTTGGTTGCAATTCTACATGAAAATAATTAGTTACCCGGAACCGTCCTATAGGCTTTATAGCTAATACCGGTATGCAGACCTCGGAACCAGGTAAACCAGGTATTGTGAAAGGGCTGGCTGCTCTACTTTTCACAAATTTGTTTTTGCCAGTCCATTTAGATTTTTTTTTTTTTTTTTTTCGTTTTCGAAAACCTGTACAAAGCCTCCAAACAAACATTTTTTAATTCATATAAAGGGTCTTACAGGTCTAATGTATTGTAGCGAGCTAGGGGTTAATTCCAACCAAAACCAATATGAAACCAATTCAACGCAGACACCCGAAACAGACCTCAGAATTGTTAAATAAGAGACTTAAGTTGTCGTCAACAGTTTTACTCGAAATCACCAGATTTCAACTGTTTCTCTGATTCTTAGCAAATATATAGGACTCTATAAAGTTTCCATATTTTATTACTCCATAGATATATATATATATAAATATATGATCTCTTTTGAACAAGGTACTAATATCACACTTATACAATTTAATGTATACCCTCAAAAATTGGGTTACCAGTCCACTGCTTATGGAAAAATATTTGGAATCTTTATTCTTTTTATTAAAAGAACTATTCAACTTTTAACTCCAACAGTTAAATATAAAAATGGGACATCAGAGTATATAATGACAGATATACCAATAGTACTAGGTGCTCTAAGTTAAAGAGTCACACTTGGAGCAAAATATCAATAACTCATGTATTAAAAAAAATAACACATAGACTGGGTTCTGCAATAATTAATTAAAAATATAAATTTTATGCAATTTCGCAATGAATTTTGGTAAAATCCTCTTTAACCATTAAGATTTTATTTCATTAAAAGTTCCTCACTTTTAATATAGAAATGGTAAAATCCTCTTTTACCATATAAATAAAAGCTAAGTTCCTCACTTAACTATTATTACTCAGTTATCAATTCTTCGTGAAAACTGAACCCTAACGTTTATTAATAGCAGTATTCAACTCCTCGTGAATATTGCTAGTATTTAAAAGTAGTCAAGAGACTCCTCGCTCTTGAGCCCCTGGTTTTTATTAGTTTTCATCTCCTCATGAAAACATTGCCTAATGCCAAAAATCCCTATTTAAACCTATTTAATTGGAAAGTTTAGTAAAAATACAACAATAAAATAACTAACAATTCCTTAACTTTGAACTCTGAATATAGAACAATGTTAACTGAAGCTATTGCCAGCAAACGTTATTTAAAATTTAAGTAATTTCAAATCATTTTAACTTTAACCAATAGATAAAATTAAGCTTCAGTAAAATTAAAATTAAACAAAAGTCCTGAATGAGACCAGCTCAGAGTCTACTGGTAAAAAAAAATGATTTCTTTTAGAAATTATCCATAATTAAATTTCCTCTGTTTTTCCTCAAAAATGAAAAAGATTAAAATTACAAAAATGCTAAATAAATAAAAATTTAGCTAAAGATTATCCGAAAATCTAAAAACACAACCAACCTAGCCAAAAGATTTAGCAGAACTGAAGAATATAGCGTAAAATGACGTCAAACTAGCGTTTTGTAGGATTTGTAGGATTTCCTACACTTACTGTCTACACTTTGTAGGATGTAGGAGGAAAATGAATTTCCAGCTACCATTACTTATAATAATTTTTTATTACAAAAATATAAAAATATAACAATAGTTTCACAATAAACTATATCCATTTTAATTACAATTCAATCCGTAAAAATATATTTCTTTTCTGTATCTATTGTAAACATTTTATCGATACTAGCGCCACGCCGGAAGTTGATTACAAAATGACAGGTGAAAAATGCGCTGTGTATCGGCGAACCAAAAATCATTCAAATGAACGTTACTACGACTTGTCAGTTATAAACAACAGCATAAATGGATTATGTAAAGTGGAAGGAGACTATTCATAACAATGAGGATATTCAATTATCGTTAAATTTTGTGAAAATCAAAGAAGTTAAAGTGGACAAGCGCGAGATGTACGACTGAGCATGTGCAGTATTCAAATAAGCAATTAACGTCTGCAGGGCAAGTGCCCGCTATCAAAAATATTCTGAAAGGATATGAAAATGCCGAAAAGTGCAGTGGAACTGGTAAAAATGTAAGTTACAACTGTTATTACAACTCATGAATTGTCAGTAATGTGTGAAATAACAAAATTGACATGACACCAGTGATTATGTGAAATAAAAATGCAGAAATTGCCAAATTTCAGACGACAAAAAGGAATCACATGGATTTTGAATTCAGATTTCATCACAGCTGTGTATTGTGGCATAAAAATGTTGTCAACTATATTGTACAATAATAAAAATGATATCTTTACTGATTTATTTAAATTCAACACTGAAAAATGATCATTACTTGGTGTCTGTCTTCAAAAATAACTGTCAGTATTTGTACATGTGACTTTGACCAAATATTCACTCATAATAATCATAACATGTGATCAATCAATTGATTAGTTATTCAGTTGTGATAAACTTGGAAACTTTACATACTTGAGTTATAAAAAATATATATATACATTATGTACATGATATATACACTATGAGGGCCACTTAGGGCACCACAGTATCAACGGTCTTTGTGACGTCCACGTTGTCCCATAACAACCGTGCAGGGAAGTCAATTGATTCGTTCGCCATGCGATTTGGCTTGATATTACTTTTTGTTGTTTTGCTGCAGCCATTCTTCGTTGGAGAAAATGCTTTGGTGAAATTCAGCGACAAAAGGTAAATATGATCGAAGAGAGCATAACTTACAAATTTAGGCCATGCAATTCTCCTAGGTTTACCACAATAATTATGCTTTACAAAATACAATAGTTATAATCAAGATAGTGCAGTTATAATGCCCAATTTGAATACAGAAAACTCTTGATATATTTTGATTAAGTGGTATGAGTAGATAAACAAAAAAAAGTAAGGCTTTTCATTTTTTCTTTAATCGTGTATCTCTTTTCAACATTTTTAAAACATGCAATATTGTTTCCATTCCTCCAATGAACATTACATCATGCTTACTACTATGATGTTGTAAATTAAAAAAAAATGCTCCAGAATCGCACAAAGAAGGCTATTAACAGTTTCATTTTCTTTTTATTTAATTGTTTCTTATTTTTACTTACTCCATGATAGGAATCTAATGTTTCGACAAAAAAAACTCATCGCGGGGTCGTACACAGATTAAAATTCTTTGTCCCTACCCATTTCTTGCCTTTTTCAGTGTGATCAAAATTTGTTGCCTTGATTTTTGTCTTTAATTTCTTAAAATATATTTTGATTGATTAACTTGTTCTCGTCCTTGTATAAATGAAATATTCCACACTGGAGGTTAAACTCTAATCAATCGGTAAATCTGAAGTCTGCAGAAAGCATGAAGTTATACTGAATACTGAATAACAGTACAACTGAGTGTTAATTAAAATTGTTCTATTCATGATTTATTTTCTGCTCTTTTCTATTTCAGGAAGGAAATTCAGGGGAGACTTGTAATGGATAATTTGGTTAAGGTAAGCCAATTAACAAACCATCATGTTCTATTAATAAAGAAGTTCTATACGGAAGTTCTATAAAAAGGTGTGAATTCCCCCTTTGGTTATAATGTAATATGCTGCCATTGATATGATTAAATATTAAATAACATTATTTACGTTTATTTTTAGAAAAAAATTCTTTTGATTTAAGAACATTGAATTTCGATGTTTGAATTTACATCTGTCAGACCATAATAGAATTTTCCTAGTTGTCAAAAATTCAAACATTTGCTTTTTATTGAAATTTGATTTTTAAGCCTGACTTTTAGTAACAGGCTTTTCTATATAACCCGTCACGTTAAAATATAACTTATTATATAGTATGTTTTTTTCAGATATGTTGTTCATTTGATGCACTGGTAACTGAAACTCAAGTTATAGATTTAAAACTATTCTGACAAGGAGAAAGAATTTAGCATTTAGTATGTTTTCGAATTTTGTATGTAAAAATGTAAATTAAAATAAGAAAGTAAACTATTGAATAATTTTTAAAAGGTCGTTTGATAATTGTTTGTAAATAATATTCTATTCAAAATGACGACGAAACAGCGAATCAATAAAACTGGGTGAAAAAGCTCTTGTTTATTTGAGCAAGACCATACAAAGAGGTGATAATATGTGGATGGTCGTGTGGACTTTCTCCAAACTGGTAATTAGAATCAAATTTATGGCTATGAACCAAAAAGATACTAGCAATGGGACTGGTTTTGAATAAAAATAATAACCGGGGATTAGAAGCCGGATCAAACTAAATCAAATTTTTATACTCCGTCGTACAATGGTCGGGGTATATGGGATTCCTCATGTCCACCTGTCCGTCCGTCCGTCCGTCACACTTTGGTTTCCGTATGATAACTTGAGTTTGCCTTGAAGGAAATTTTAATATTTTGGGACATGCCCTGAAGGAAAGTCTATATATTTTTGGACAATGTTACTATACATAACATACTGGTAAAGTTCAATTTTCACTTTGATCGGATTTTTCGTTCCCGAGTAATTGCTTTTGAATAATGCAAAATCAGTTTATTCTATGGTATGTGGATAATAACGTGAGATTGCTTTAAGGTTAAAGAGACACCATGCCCAGAAAAAAATTACCATTTAAATTTCTTTGTTTTTTGGATATATTGTAGTACTAAAGTAGTTGGTTGTTACGTGAAATTTTCAAACCCCCTTACCAGGCTTTTTCTCAAGATATATAGGGCAAGAGTTACCTTGTTAACAAGGCTGTTGGCCCTGATCTTATAAACCCTAGAATCTTGAGAGAAGCTAGTGTTATCTTAAAAGTACCACTTAGTAAATTGTTTAATATGTCCTTACAGTTATGTAAATTTCCTTCTGAATGGAAATTTGCAAACGTTACACCTGTCTTCAAAAAAGAATCTCCAAATATTATTCAAAATTATAGACCGATTTCTTTGATTAGTATTATAGGTAAAGTCATGGAACGGTGTGTTTTTAAACATGTTCACAATTATCTTGTTGAGCATAATATTATAACTGCTAATCAGTCGGGTTTTACACCAGGTGACTCAGCTATTAATCAGTTACTTTGCATAACTAACGATTTTGGGAGGGCTTTGGATGAGGGTAAAGAAATTAGGGTAGTATTCTGTGATATAAGCAAAGCATTTGATAAAGTTTGGCATAGGGGTTTACTTTGGAAATTAGAATCAATAGGAATAAAAGGAAACTTACTTCGCTGGTTCTGTAATTATTTATCTAAAAGAAAACAACGCGTTGATATAAATGGTAAATGTTCTGACTGGCAGTCAATAAGGGCAGGCGTTCCCCAAGGCTCCATTCTTGGACCTCTTCTTTTTATTATTTTCATAAATGATATAGTTACTGATATCCATTCATGCATCAAACTATTTGCAGATGACACTACATTGTATTTAATTGTTGACAATCCATTTAATACTGCTAATATTTTGAATCAAGACCTCACAAAGATACATGAATGGTCACAGAAATGGCTAGTTTCCTTTAATCCTAAAAAGACAGAAGTAATGACACTTTCTAGAAAGATAAATAAACAAGTACATCCCCCCTTAGTAATGAACCAAACCACTATTGATACAGTGTCTGAACATAAACATTTAGGTTTAATTTTAACAGAAGACGGTAGCTGGCATGGACATATTGACATGATTGTGAAAAAGGCGTATAAACGTGTAAATATCTTACGTAAATTTAAATTCATTCTTAATCGGAAAACCTTGGAAAAAATGTATTTCACATTTATTAGGCCGATATTAGAGTATGGCGATGTAATCTGGGACAACCCCATTGGTATTCTAATACAAAAACTTGAAAATGTGCAAACTGAGGCAGCGAGAATTGTTACTGGTGGAACCAGACTTTGCTCACTTCAAAACTTATATTTAGAAACAGGTTGGCAAAAATTATGTGACCGTCGCGAAGTGCACAAAATAATATATTTTTATAAAATTTTGAATAATATGACGCCTAACTATTTGAATGATATTTTACCGAATAGATTTCATTCAATACATGGCTATAACACTCGCAATTCTGACAATTTACAACATATCTTAACAAGGACATCTTTATATTCTAACTACTTTCTACCTTCTATTATTAGGACTTGGAACATGCTGCCTTTGTCAGTTAGGAGTATGACCTCACTTTTTGCAATTAAATCTTATTTTAAAGATAAAACTGTTAAAAAACAGCAATATTATTACTGCGGAACACGTAAAGGACAAATTTTACATTGTAGATTACGCATGGAATGTAGTCATTTGAAAGATCACTTATTTAAAAAAAATCTTATTCCTTCTCCTCTTTGTGACTGTGGACTAATTGAAAATAATAAACATTTTCTTTTACAGTGTCCTAGATACAATGATCTCAGACGAAGATATATACTATCAATACATATTCCAATAACAATAACAACTGATTTATTATTGTTCGGATCCGATCACTTATCATTAGCGCAAAATATTGCGTTGTTCGATTCGGTGCAACGTTTCATTTTAGGTAGCAACCGGTTTGCTTCATGAGTCGATAAACCTCTTCTGCATCCCCTCCCCCACATTCACCCTCTCTCTTTTTCACACACACCTCTTAATCTATCATTTTTCTTATAAATGTATTTATTCTATTTCCCCTTACCTTGCAAATTTAATTATTGTACATTCATAAAACATTATTAATAATTTGTCTCTCATTTGAGCATATATGTAAATGCTTATGTAAAGTACTATATACATAGGATACGGATTTATATAAGATCCTGTGTCTTGTTTCCGAATCCTTTTAATTAATTTGTAACCTTATTTATGTATTGTGTGTTATCATATTGTATAGATGATTGACAAATTAATTAATAAAATATGTTTACAATAAGAGTTACCTGCCCTTGGTGTTCGTGGGTATTAACAGCAATGATCTATTAGGGTAAACTGTAATGTGCATTTTGTAAATAGGGGGAAAATAACTATCAATGGTATAAGTAGTGACCATTGAATATATGATAACATAGAATAGACTTCGATCCTGCAACCTTGCAGCAATACCCCTTAACTTGCAATTTTTTTACACCTTTTTTGTCTTTGCCGGATATTGTATGATATTTCGATACACGACCCCACAGGAGTCCTATAGAAAGATAAAGAAGTGCACATGCGGGACCAGAAGTAGTGTGTATTTCCTGTTGACCGGGAATAGCCTAATATCCTTAATATAGGTATATTTTTTGACAACGTTGACTGTATGTGTAATAGTGGATTCATTCCGGCAGTGTATTCCTTCCTTTTGGATAAAATGCACTAGGGTAGAATATCCACAACATCTAATTGACCAATCACAATGGAGTACTGACCGTAACGGAATAAACATCAAGGTAGAAATACAATTGGTTGTTTATATATCCGGAAATTCTGCACGCCGGAAAGAAAGTACGCTTACATATGCATGACTTGATATTTCTCATATTTTTTTGTTCCGTACTTCTCTAGAGTGATCTTCATAAAACGGAATTTAGCAGTAGCTTGTTCTGGGAGTATATCTAACACGTCTGTGCTAATTGTTTGGAGGGGGCAAAGCTATTGTTGTTCTAGGGTGCTTTCCCTCTCCCACTAAGATCGTGTTTTATTCTTCATCAAGATAATCTGCCTTTTTCATCCCATTTGGAGCAATTTGAATTTTTGCCCGCAATTTTTCTGTTTCCATAGCAACGGTCGCCATTTTGATATTTTTGAGACAAAAACTCGTTTCTAAACATGCTAGGGAACCTTCCTGTTATTTCATTCCATTTGGCGCAATTTGAAAATTTCCCGCCATTTTCTGTTTCCATAGCAACGGTCGCCATCTTGATATTTTGAACACCAAAAACTCGTTTCAACACATGCTAAGTAAATTACCTGTCAAATTTCATTTCATTCTGAGGATTTTAAATTTTTCCCGCCATTTTTCTGGTTTGATCACATGACAGTTGTCATCGAAGTGTCAATATTATTGAACAATATTATTATTCATTAAATACAGGTCAAGTTCAATTTTCACTATTTTTCTTTTGTGTTCCAGAGTTATTGCCCCTGAATTTCGCAAAATCTTTAAATTTATGGTTTCTGGATAATAACTTGAGATTGCTTTGTAGGAAAGTTGTATTCTTTAGGGACAATGTTACTATTTGTAGAATTCAGGTTCGATTTTCACAGTGATTGGATTTCGCGTAATTACTCTTGAAATCTAAATTTTTTTCCGATTGATCGCTAGAGTTTGCTTTATAGGAAAATTATAATATTTTGAGACAATGTTACTATGTATAAAATATAGGTCAACTCTTATTTCAACCGTTATCTGATTTTTATCTGAGAGTTGTTACCCTTGAATTACGCAAAATCTTTAAATTTTGTGGTTTCTAGATGATAACTTGAGTTTGTTATGAAGTGAAGTTTTAATATTTTTGAACAACATTACAATCGATTAAATACAGATCAAGTGTGTTTTTCACTGTTATGAGAATTAGCGCACCACGGTTATTGCCTTTGAATTACACAAAATCTTCAAATTTCATGGTTTCCGGATGATTACCCGAGTAATTTGCTTTGAAGGAAGTTCTAATATATTGAGACAATGTGATTATTCATAATATTTAGGTCAAGTTCGATTTTCACCGTAATTGGATATCGGGTTTCAGAGTTATTGCACTTGAATTACGCAAACTCTTAATTATTGAATACAGGTTCCGGTTTTCAATTTTTGCGTTTAAGAGTAATTGAATTACGCAATTTTTTTTTTAATTTTATGGTTAACAGATGAAAATGAAATTAAGTTTTAATGTGAATATGTGACCATCTATGAAATGTATGTCAAGTTTGATTATTCACAAAGATTAGATTGTTACAATTAAATAATGTGAAAATTGTAATTTCTGGGTAGTTGTGTCCAACATAGAGGGCAAGTTGCAATATAGTGTGAACATGATTCTCACCATTAAGTACAGTTAAAGTTATTTTCTCTATGCTGATAACAAAGCTAATAGTCAAGCAAAACAGTTATTCATAATCCTGCAATTACTAGAATTATGCATGGATGGCGATTGATTTTGTTATCATCAGATCCCCTTTTTAGTTCACCCGACCCAAAGAGCCAGTGTGAACTATTGCCATCACTTGGCGTATGTGTTCCGTCCATCCGTCTGTTAACCTTTCACATTTTCATCAACTCCTCTGAAACCACTGAAGCAAAGTCAACCAAACTTTACAGGAATGTTGTACGGAAGGTCCTTTACAACGATTGCTCATTTCGTTCCGATTCGACAAAAAAACATGGCCACCAGCGCAGAACTTGTATTTAAAATTGGATGCTATGGGAAAAACGTCATTTTCACCAACTCTGAAACCACTGAAGCAAATTCAACCAAACTTTACAGGAATGATGTATGGAAGGTCCTTTAAAAAAATGCCCATTTTGCCAGCGCGGAACTTATATTTTACATTCGACCATTGGAAAACATCATTTTTATCAACTCTTCCGAAACCAATGAACAAATTCAACCAAACTTTACAGGAATGACATATGGATGATCCTTTACAAAGACTGCTCATGTCATTCTGGTAAAAAAAAAAACATGGCCCCCAGCGTGGAACTTATATTTAACATTGGATCTTATGGGAAAAATGTCGTTTTCATTCACTCATCTTAAATCAACTTAACTATTCAAGAATAATGTTTGGAAGGTCCTTAACAAAGTTTGCTCATTTTATTCCAATCGGACAAAAAACATGGCCGCAAGCGCGGAACTTATATTAAAAACTGGACCCTATGGGAAAACGTCATTTTCATCAACTCCTCTTAAACCACTAAAGCATATTCAACTAAATTATGCAAGAATGATGTATGGAAGGTCCTTAACAAAAATTGCTTATTTCATTCCGATCCGACAAAAAACATGGCCGCCAGCGCGGAACTTATATTTAACACTGGACCCTATGGGAAAAACGTCATTCTAATATGGGAACAATAGAAACCATGACGACTAGCCATATGAAAATCTCCAATAACATAATGAGCGACTTCACAACAGTCTTTACGCTGAAATTGACGACGTCACAATACGTTTTGTGCACAAAAACATCAGTAAATCTGAAGTAATGGCTGTCGTTACCGTGTACACTATAGGTCCGCTTTTTTGTAAAATATTAACGAAAATAATGGCCACCCATATGTAAATCTCCAACAAACCACCGGCGCCCATGAATTATTTCTTAATTTTCATAAACTCCTCTGAAACCACTGAAGCAAATTCAACCAAACTTAACAGGAATGATGTATGGAATGTCCTTTTATAAAGATTGCTCATTTCGTTCCGATCCGACAAAAAACATGGCTGCCAGCGTGGAACTTATATTTAACATTGAACCCTATGGGAAAACATCATTTTCATCAACTCCTCTGAATCCACTGAAGCAAATTCAACCATACTTTACAGGAATGACATACGGGAGGTCCTTTACAAAGATTGCTCATTTAATTCTGATCCAAACGGCACATGAGGGGCAGATACCTTTCTCCTGATTTCATTTGATCTCTCCAACATCTCTTTTATGTGTGGTGTGAATTTGATCAGAAAATTTTTCCATTCTGGACAGGCTGAAAATATTATCTTTTTTGACTGAATGTTCTTTTCGCTACTGATATGCCAAGTTTGGACCGGTTTTGACCCGTTTTCACATTCAACGCACTGTGCTAATACCCGCTAAATATATTCGGAATACAATTCTCGGTGTTTATCATTTATCATAAGGGAAAAATATTACACAACTTTAGCCCGATTATAACCATATTTTATCCTTTCTCGATAGCTAAATTATTTTTTTTAAATGCTCGGCATGCGCAAGCCTCGCAATTAAAATTTTAAAATTTAACTATCTCTAGTGAATAAAATATTGTAATGAACGGAATCTTGTGATGAAATCTGTATTTCTTGTTAAATATTGCAAAGCTTTATTTTTTCTAAATTTAATGTTCATGTTTTGTTCTGTTTACTGATAATTAAATGAAGTTTTATCGTATAAATGTTCACTAGTTTTGGCTGCAATATAGACATTAGAATTTAGTCATAATAGACGCCATTATTTCAATAAAGGGCTACGCCAAGCGCAGCATGATACGACCGCAGCATGTTGAACACTGAAATTTGAATAAGTGTAATTTAAAGTTAATATGGACACAGTTAAGAGCGCTTGATGCAGTAACTAGATGGAGACACAATAAAGAGTTTGACACAGTAATTAGCTGGAAACAAACTAAGCCCTTTTGTTCCTGAAAACTCCAAAAACTGTAAGATTTAAGCAAAATTGTTGACATACTACTGACAGCATATATCAAGTTAAATCCAAAGGAAAAAACCTATCGAAATGCAAAAAAAAAAATAACGACTTAACACATTTGAAAAAAATGCAATTTCGGCCCCTTTGACCCCTTATAGTTTGGAAACTCTGCAAGATATACGTGCCAAATCTGTTGACATACTACCAGAAGCTTACAATTAGAGGAATCTAAAGAAAAAAATCCCATCAGAATCCTATAAAAATTAAAATTTTAAAATTTACATATTTTGAAAAATTGCATCTTCAGTCCCTTTGAACCCTTATATCTCAGAAACGGCAAGAGCTATGCCAAATCAATTGACATTCTATTGAAAGCTTACAACAAAAGGAACCCAAAGAAAAAAAAATCCCATCGAAATCGGATGAAAATTGAAAATTTTGGGTAATCTGCACGTTTGCAATTTTGGCCCCATTTTGCCCCTTATAGCTATGAAAGGAAACAAATTATCCAAAATCTGGTGGTGCAGCACTTTATTTATTTTTCACTAGGAGTCCTTCGCAAAAAACTGCATCAAAATCGGACTAAAAATAAGAAAATAATTTTTTTGAAATTCCTCAAAATTTTATCTCATGAACGGTACATGCCATGTAAAATCTGTTGACATACTTCAGATAGGAAATTTAATTAGGAACGCACCGAAAAAAACATCAAAATCTGATAAATAATGAATATTCTACAGCCAAATACTTTAGTATATGAAAACACCCAATTTTGCCCTTTTTGGCCTTTTTTAAAACGGGCGGGGCCAAAATAACGAAAAATACACTCAGCCTTTCTTTTGTACCAAGAAACACTGTGTCAAAATTTCATAAGAATTGATCAACTGGAATTTTAAGTTATTGACCAAAAAGAAAAGTGTCTACAGACGAAAACGACGCCATACGCGGTCAGAAAATGGTAAAACAAAGATAAGAGACTTTCACACAAACATGAAATTAATAACACAACATTAAAATACGAGGCTTTCCTATAAAAACCGAGTGTGACATTAGGTGCTCGGAAAGGATAAGCCTGTCCTGTTCCGTACACATTTGATAGTCTTGCAGAGCTATAATTATGGTGTTTTAAAGCATGCTTTGCAGCTCTACTAACTTGGCAGTTTGCAGGAATCCGGATCAAAACAAATAACCCAGGATTTTTATGTAATGTTGAAGCGACGCGTTCAACATGGTTTAAAGGGGTAATATGTTATATCAAGTGGCGGATTCTAGCTCTTTGGAGACCGGTTGCAAACACGTCAAGATGCTGATAGGAACAAGATTATTGTTGTTTAGGTGATAAAACCGAAAAACCACTCTTCTATTTTGAAAGAAGGGCAACAATTAGCGCTACACTGATATGTTGTACTGTCAGAAGCATTTATTCAGGTCAGGCCCAACGTAAAGCTGCTCAAGAGTCAGTTGGATATATCTGGGAAATGGATTAATGTACTTGTTCATAAAGTTAAAAGTTTTACTATGTGACATTACTACAAATATAACTAAGGATCTGTTCACACTGTGAAGTTAATCCAGATTAAGTAAATCTGGATTAATTTAATTTAGGTGCACTGAAGAGACATAAGTTGTCGAAATACGCATATACAGAAACTAATTCATAGTTACTTCGATATTTTGTTGCTTAATTAATTAACTAAACGAGACTTCCTTTGGTAAAAGTCGAAGTTCAGTTGTAATTCTACAAGGTAGGTCTCGTTTAGCAAATTAATTCTACTACGTCATACCACTTCCGGGAATCAGATGAGACTTCAAAGAGCACAAGCCCTGAGAAATACAATAAAAACCTCTGAATGAAGAATAAATCCCTCCTATATACAAAAATGTACAACAAAAAAAAAAAAAAAAAAAAAAAAAAAAAACTTAGATTTAAGAACAGCATTATTAAACCTACTTCCATCATCTGTTTCAGTAGGCTTCTGATAAAACTTGAATTTGTCCATCCTGCTCTAAGTATTATCTTATCTACTGGAATCAAGTTTTTGTAAGCTTAAGTGGACGCTGATCTGATACTGTGAGCTGAATAAATGTTCATATTCATACCACCACAGCACATCACAGTCTTAAGCCATCGACTGATTGTCTCTTGTGAAACAGGTCCATATAATTTTACATACTAGTAACTAATAAATAATTTAGTTGAATTAGGACGAAGTTTAGCTGTTCTAGATAAATACTCCTTTAATGTAAAAACAACACAAAGCCTCATATCAGGAGGGTAAGCAAAAAGATATAAAAATCCTGGGTTAAAACCAGGCCTACTCTGTTTCAGCAGATTAGTGTAATAAAGAATAAAACTCTTATTTCCACTCACTGAATTATTCAAACCAAGTAAATGTATAGTGTGTACCCTACATGCTGAAGACAAAGTAATTAACATCACTAACTTAAGCGTCAAATCTCTCAAGGATAAACACCTTACAGGTGAAAGAGTTCTTAGAAAACATAAAACCTTAGAAACATCCCAAGTTTTGCAATGTTTAACTTCTGTTGGTCTTAAATTAAAATCTGATGACAGTAACATTAGAGCCCACTGCAAATCCGTTAAAAGTCACACCAAAAGCTGATAAAGCAGATATGGCACAATTAATAGAACTATAACTTAAACCAAGTTCAAATAACTCTGTCAAGAAATCTAAAACAGAACTTAAAGATGGTAGAAAAAGCCATCGTTTGATAAATGAAGCATACTGTTTCTTTGTATTCTGTCGCCAAAATGCCATGATCATTTTTGGAAACCTTTCTTGAAATTCCTTCCTTTTGAATTTTTTTTCCGGACAATCGAAATGCAACAAGTCGTAACTGTTTGTGGCGTTGATGAACAATGTCCCTTCCTGGAATCCTTAGTAAATTTCGATTGCAAGGTAAACTATTGGATAATCTACTAACAGTTCTAAAACAAGGGGATACCAAATCTGCGTTGGCCATAATGGTTCTATCATCAGGGCCTCCTCTTGAATTTTCTCTATCTTCTGTACACATCTACTAATAAGAGAGAAAGGAGGAAATAGATAATAAAACAACTCACTCCAAGTGAAATTAAAGGCATTAACCTGTCCGTCTGTCCGTCTGTCTGTCCGTCAACATTTTTTTTTGGTCAAAGTTTTCTGGGCTTTTACAGGTGGGAATGATTTCATATTTTGTCTGAAGCTTTATGATGATGAGTTGTACAGTGTAAGCAATTTTCAGGTTTGCCGTGCCACTACTTCCTGTTTGCCGATACTTTAACATTTTATTATACCACTATATTGATGAAAATTTTTTCGTCAAATTTTTCTTGGCTTGTACATGTTGGAATGATTTCATATTTGGTCTGAAGCTTTATGATGATGAGTTGTACCGTGTAAGCAATTTTCAGGGTTGCCGTGCTACTACTTCCTGTTTGCCGATACTTTAACTTTTTATTATACCACTCTATGGATGAAAATTTTCGTCAAAGTTTCCTGGGCCTCTACAAGTGGGAAGGATTTCATATTTGGTCTGAAGCTTTATGATGATGAGTTGTACTGTGTAAGCAATTTTCAGGTTTGCTGTGCCACTACTTCGTGTTTGCTGATACTTTAACTTTTTATTATACCACTCTATGGATGAAAATTTTTCGTCAAAGTTTTCTGGGCTTCTACATGTGGGAATGATTTCATATTTGGTCTGAAACTTTATTATGATGAGTTGTACCGTGTAAGCATTTCAGGTTTCCCGTGCCACTACTTCCTGTTTGCCGATACTTTTTATTATACCACTCAATGGATGAAAATTTTTCGTCAAAGTTTTCTTGGCTTCTACAGGTGGGAATGATTTCATATTTGGTCTGAAGCTTTATGATGATGAGTTGTATCGTGTAAGCTATTTTCAGGTTTGCCATGCCACTACTTCCTGTTTGACGAAATAACTTTTTATTGTACAACTCTATGGATGAAAATTTTTGTCAAAGTTTTCTTGGACTCTACAACTGGGAATGATTTGATATTTTGTGTAAAGCTTTATGACGATGAATTGTATCATGTAAGCTATTTTCAGGTTTGCTGTGCCACTACATCCTATTTGCCGATACTTTTAACCTTTTTATTTAAAAATATTTTCATTAAACAAATGTTGATAATTTGGTACAAAGGAAGTGACTGCCTATTGCGGGGCCCTCTAGTTAAAAACAGAAGCTGCCAATATCCACTCAATGTTTTCATCAAATTTTCTAGATTCAATATCAGCTATATTAAATTTCCTGGAATATGATCTACTGAAATCCATATATTTCTACTAATACACCAATCCAAAATATTCTTAGCTATTTCATTCATTTCAGCAGACTTGATGCCACCCATATTGTTGACATAAGTTATTGCACTTGAAATGTCTGAGAAAACTTTGAGATGTACACTCGTCAATTGTTTACAAAAAAATCTTAACTGCATAGAAAATAGCCAACAATTTTATTTATATGAAAACCTTGCACTGTTTCATTCCAATGGCTCTGTACTTTAGAAGTATTACAGACTTCTTCCCAACCTAACAAAGAAACATCTGTTGTAATTTTAATATCTGGATTACCATGATCAATAACACCTCTTTTGACTAGGCAAATTAGCCTGCCACCACCTTAGATTAACTTTCATATCATCTGTTATGTTCATTTCGACATCAAAATTTCCCTGTGAAAATTTTAAGGCAGTTACATTCTGTTTTTCTAAATTTCGATAATGAGGTGGACCGAACTCCACCGCTGAAAAGGTGGACACAAACAAACCTATCATTCTAGATACAAGTCTAATTATAGCATAGTCTTTTTTTTCAATAACCTACAACATTCTTCTAATATCAAAGAAACCTTTTCAACTACCGGAGTTACTACCATCTTTTCTGAATCCACAATATTCCCAAGAAATACAATTTTCTTGGTAGGCTTAAAAACTGATTTTTTGTCATTTATAATAAAGCCCAAGCTACTTAATAATTGAAAAGTATCTGATACATTTCTAAAACAATCATTCTCAGAACCTCCTATCAAAGGGGATCATCAATATACCATAAATTTTATTTCCAAACTGTCGTAAAGTTAAAAAAACTGGTTTCATCAGTTTTGTAAATAATCTTGGAGCAGACAATAGCCCAAAGGGCAAACAAGTATACTGAAGAATTTTATTTTTCCATGTGAATATCAAAAAGTTTTGATCTTCATCTGCCACTGTTACAGTATGATAAGCATGACGCAAATCTATTGAACTAAAATAACAATTGGGTCTTACTAATTTAAGAGCCATTTCAAAAGAGTCTATTCTAAAATGATGTGGCTCAATTTATGGTTTAACTCTTTTAAGTTCAAAACCATTCTACGTTCACTTTTATTCTTTTTTGGAACAGTAAATATAGTAGAAATAAACTGACCATTTTCACTAACTACTTCCTTAATGGCATTAATATCTAGAGGATTAGCTATTTCATCATCGATTGCCTTTTCCTGAGTCTTGTCTAAAATATTTTGAAAAGGAATCTTCTGCTGAACAGGTTTAATAATATCAATAAATTCTAAATGACAGTGTTCAACCATATCTAAAATAAATGGGTCTGAAGTAATTTTACTCCAAGTATCAATAAAATTTTTCAGTCTACCTGCACAAAATTTTTCATTTGTAAATTAAGATAAGTGGGTAACTTACATACCTTTGAACATTCTATTTTCTCTGAAAACTTGGGAAATTCTTGAAGCTTTTTAGTACCATGCAGCTACCAGGAATAGACTGAGGCTGTACATTTTGACCACCTGT
>MJUU01074058.1:0-14119 GCA_002080025.1 Modiolus philippinarum
CATGTTTTAATTCGCATAGAGCCCAATTGCAATAATCTATTTCGATTTTAATATATTTAACAAGCGTTTTGAACATGTGAAGCGGCTCTTAGACACGCTGGTCTATGATAACGTACTTACAACGGTGCCAACGCGCTGACAACGGTCTTTGCAACGCACGGACAACGGAAATATATCGTACTACACGCGTAGATCTGACAGTAGGTTTGATTTTTGGTGTTTAAAGATTTTATTGTAATCCATTACAATTTTGAAAATACCCACACGGAATGTGAAAATTATTGCAGAATCAGGCTGTTACGTTACTTAAGTGCAGAAAACTAGTGTTTACGAATAAAATTGTGCACAATTTGAACGGTCGAACAAAAAATAAGTGTCATTTGTGGAATTTCTTAATTTTCTCTCAAAAATATATTAATTTATGAATGAATAAAGCAGCATAACGAAATGTTATGTCCTTTTCTATGTTTTCCCAAGATTTAGATGTCCCACATCTTCGTAAAATCGTGTATTAGCATTGCAAATAATGCAACGCATAAGACAATGATTCAGGTACAACGCAAAGACAACAGTCTGTCGTATTACGTAATGACATAATTAGCCTGTAAGCTGCATCAATGAGCTGAAACTACTCTCCGACTTCCGATTTTTGATTTATTAAAAACAACTTGCACTTTTTGACGACTTCGACAGGTCGAAAAGAAAAAAATACGAAAAAAAAATCAGAAAACTCTATGTCTAATTGCAGCTGTAATTCTAAATTAGGAGTCTGTATTAGGAACCACCTTTGAACGTATTTTCATGATTCACGGAAAGATTGACGTACTTCTTCACTGTTTTTCGGACAGATTATGTGTCACGCATAGATTTCTTCAAGTTCTCTAAATTCATTGTTTTTGAATTGAAAAAATCAGTGAAAACTATCAGAGATATTAAAACCAGAAACTCACAGTAAATTACACGCGAGTTTCGAGCTCTCGTGTGTTTGAAGTCGAAATGAATTTCTCGATTACCAGTAAGGTAGAACAGGACGAGATTCCTTGCCCATTTTGCAAAGAAATGCTGACCGTTACCTCCCAACAGCGATAAACTTTTGATATATTTAAAGCGTACCATAACATGCTCCATAATATCACAACTAGATTTTAAATCAAACTTATTCAAATTGAACTCAAAAACCATACAGCTTATTTGCCATATTTATGCTTCCCGCTTAATGCCTAGAACAAACAGTTTGTCCCGTGTCATGCATGTAACCCATTATCACACTAAATGTGGAATATATAAAACTTTGTCACTACGGATTATACCCGTGTAGAGGTTATCGGAAAGCATTGCGTCATAGCGTTCTTGTTCATTTTTGTTTATTTGTTTTGTCTTTGTCATACTGTCTCAATTCGTGTTGCTGTGAATTGCAGTGATTTTGGATTTATGATTTTAGAATTTCCCCTTTCCCCGTTCTTGCTTCGGTATTCGTTTGCCGATGTATTCTAGATCTGTTGGTCGTGAAAGTTCGGCATTTGCTGGCCCATGGTTCTCCCATACATTTACATACATGTTAGACAACTGGGCGCTGGGTAGTTAGCTTAAACTTTACCGTCCCAAGAAATAAACATCAATCTATGGAAGAAATATTTGCCCTCAAAGATTTTAAATAAAAAATAACAATAAACAATAAACTAAAAGGTAGTTGACCACATTTGTATCTGTATATGAAAAAGAAAGGAAATGGGGTAAATGTCAAGGAGACAACATCCCATATCCAGGTTAAAACGACCAAAAACAAAACATCTAGGGGTCACCATATGGTCTTCAACACAGTGAGGAACCTCACACCATATAGTAAGCCCTAAATGGCCCCAAAAAGGTAAAAAAGTGAATAAATCAATGGAAACAAACCACATCCAATAACCCAAATATCAAGAAACTAAAATTTTATAAGAAGACAAGGACAAGCCAATGACCAACATATTCCTGACTTGGGACAGGCGCAAAAATTGCGGTGGGGTTAAACTCGTTTTCTTGGATCCAAACCCTCCCCTATATGTGGTGAAGTTAGCTTAAAATTTAAGATATCTGTTATTGAATATATCATATGCTATGTACTTCACCGTTGTTTTTACAATGTAATGAAATCGTTGTACTCTGCGTTGACTTGAAAAAATACCTTTCAGGTAGTAGACCTAGGTTAAGGGAGACAACTCTTTAGATCAGTAAGGCTTTGAAACAGTCAGTTTCATCAATGCTTTTCAAGCATTTATGTGAAATAGAATAAAAATCATCTATGTTACTTAGAAGCTTAGGTTTAGGATATATTTATGAATATGATCTAAGCAAACATACACATGATTTTTAAGAGTTATGTCCCTTAACCTAGGTCTACCTCCTTAAAGTACTAATTTTCAAATGTTAAACAAGTATAGAAATACTTTTAAAAGAAACAGAAAGGTAATGTGTTTTTGTATGCTTTAGATTCCATTCATACATTTATGTATTTTAACAGGAATTTCAGAAAATTTCCAAAATAACACACATTTCCGTATGAGCGTCCCAACGGTTTTCAGTTTTATCATAACATAACTTTTTCGAAATACTTTAAAAGCACCATACAACGATTTCTTAATAAATTTTACATTCAGTGTGGGTATTGCTTACAATAGAAATAAATACTTTACTGACTAAAATTCATAAAATAAAAATTTGTGGCTTCTCACCGCCATAATTTCCCGTTGTCTATGTGTTGCAAATATCGTTGTCAGTGCGTTGGCACCGTTGTCAGTGCGTATGCTTTAGGTTCCATTCATACATTTATGTATTTTAACAGGAATTTCAGAAAATTTTCAAAATAACACACAATTCTGCATAAGCGTCCCAACGGTTTTCAGTTTTATCATAACATAACTATTTCGAAATACTTTAAAAGCACCATACAACGATTTCTTAATAATTTTTACATTCCGTGTGGGTATTGCTAACAATAGAACTAAATACTTTACTGACAAACGTTCATAAAATAAAAATGTGTGGCTTCTCACCGCCATATTTTCCCGTTGTCTGTGCGTTGCAAACGTCGTTGTCAGTGCGTTGGCACCGTTGTCAGTGCGTAATCATGGACCAGCGTGTTAGAGGGCAATATTGGGTTTGACAGTAGAATCAAAATATGTCGGAAAACTGCATACAAACACACATAAATGGACATACAGAAATCTATATTCGTTATTTTATTAATACAATTTGCTAATATGCTTATGAATTAATATAAATAATCTATTGTAAAAATATAAAATACGGGTATTTAAAAATCGAAGCGTGTATAAATGTGATCTGGTTTGTTATGTTATATTTGAAGCCAAAAAAAGAAAAGAAAGGAATAAAACTCATATTAATAATTTTATTAACGTTAAAAAATAAAATTTTTATATCTAAATTGATATGCAACATAAATAAGATTTAATAACAATAACATATTCGTTGCTAGGTTACGGTTATGTCAATTTCATTTCCGAGTCTTAAATTTAGTAACTGTTCTAAATTTCTATTATTGTACTTATTTGATGCAATTTTTGTTTTGGGTGATTCATTATTTAAAACTTTATTTACACATGAATATTGATTAAATGAAATGTGAAACTGTATTTTACGAATGTCATTTTGTAAAAAAAAAACATACGCATGTGCTAAAAATATTGTTGGAATTAGAACATAGTTTTGTTTCCAAAGCCAAAGAAGAGAGTCATATTAGAATAAGATTTATAAAGTACAAGAAATACCCAAGTTGCATAAAAACAGTTGATCTTTGAATAAGTTTTCTGAAACCAAGGGAAAAAGTAAAATTTTTGTACATCAGCAGATGTTAATCAGAAATAACAAATATGAAGAACAAAGAAAAAAGTCATTTGTATTGAGTGAAGTGAATTATATTTTTCAAAGGAAAATTTATGTATTCTTGACAAGAACTTGTGTTGCATTTAAATTGGCACTTACTATTAAATAATTATCGTTCTTCAGCATAAACTACAGTCATCTCCACTTGATGTAAATATTGTGGATGTTTTGGAGTGCTGTGTTAAATTGTAGTCAACTTCTACAGGTTATTCGACACATTCTTGTTGCGGTTTGTGGATTTTTTTTATTGTCAGTCAGTTACTCAGGCTGGATTTAATTACAATGGTTTATTCATTGTACCTCGAATCCAAAAATACTGTGCCAAATAGCACAAAGACATATATTTTCTATCAGAACATCGAATATTTAATTTAGAGTTCTGACCTTATTCCATTGAAGGAACAAAAAGGATTGGGCATTGGAGACTTACAACGAATTCCTACAATAAAATTAATTCTGAACACTTAATTATATACCTTGCGCTTTATACTTTCAAACGTAGATGGGGTGACTACGGAAAAACAAACAATAAAGACATCAGTTTGACGGTAACTCAATGGACGTAACATGTGATAATCCTCCTGGCCAGCCGTATCATACAATGCTAACGCATACTGGTCTCCATTTATACGAATAGCCACTGAATAATTATCAAAATCCTATTCAATGAGAAAAACAATCAGTAGCATGCTTATTTGGCAAAGACAAACTAAATCTAAATGGATATCATCATATATAGTACAGAAAGAAACTTGGTGCTTTTGATTGGCAACAACTGGCAGTGATTGTAAGAGCACTTTGTCGGTTTTATATTTATTAACGACCTTGCGTTCGTGATATGAATGTAGCATCGTTCGAGATCTAGCAACAAATTCCGATCAGCCCGGTGCTAGGGTCGTCTTTAACTTACTATGAGGTATCAGCAAAGCTCGCTGCTGAAGGCCTCGTGGTGGCTTAAAGATGAAGAACAACAATAAAACGTTGTCCCATTGCTTGTTTCTACCATGTATTTGTAGAGACTTTGTCCCAAGTGTATTTACTCTACGTCCATTCATTGTTTATACCAAAACACTATGAGAGACATAAATCTTTTGGACATACAATCAAAGATATAATATTACTGTGATAGACCTGAAAATAAACAAGAGGCTCTCAAGAGCCTGTATGTCTCACCTGGGCCACCGATGACATATGCAGTAAAAATAATCCCAATGTTTTAAGGGCATTATTTTCAAATTTGTTAATAGACATTGATGTTATATTATCTTAAGTTAAAACTATATTCCAGACTGGCAGCTATTTTGGATGGGATACAGTTCTGCTGTCACCTAGCTTTCTTGAAGGGTACCATTGAGTCTAATTTTGGTTCCAATTAACTAAATATTTTCAGAGGAGAACATCTTTAAATGCTTTCCGATAGGCTTCCGTTAGGTCTCAAGGTCAAACTATTTTCCCCACTGGGGCCATCTTGAATGCGATGCAGACAAGCCAGGCAAATTTTTCAAACGGGAACAACTATGGTCTGTTGTGACCAAGTATGTTTTCATTATTGGCCAAGTAATTGCAGAAGATATTTTAATGTTTTCCCAAAGGGTCAAATGTTAAATCTGTTCCCCGCTGGCAGCCATCTTGCATAAAGCAAAGACCTGAAAACAACTCTTTTGCGGGGCGGCAACCTAAAGACTGTTGTGGCCAAGTTTGGTTCCAATTGGCTAAAAAGTTTCAGAGGAGATCTTTGAATGTGTTTTCCAAAAGGATGAAAAGTTAAAACTATGTTACCTGCTGGCGGACATCTTGGATAAAGCGCAGACCTGAAAAACAACTTTTTTGTAAGGGACCATCGAAGGACTATTGTGGCCAAGTTTGGTTTCAATTGGCTCAGTAGTTTCAGAGGAGAAGATCTTTGAAAGTATTTTCCCGTAGGGTCCAATGTTAAAACTATGATCCCCGCTGGCGGTGGCCATCTTGGATATAGCGCAGATCTGAAAAAACAACTTTTTTGTAAGGGACCATCTAAGGACTATTGTGGCCAAGTTTGGCTTTCATTGGCCCAGTAGTTCTGAGGAGAAGATCTTTGCAAGTATTTTCCCATAGGGTCCAATGTTAAAACTATGATCCCAGCTGGCGGCCATCTTGGATATAGCACAGATCTGAAAAAACAACTTTTTGCAGGGGACCATCTAAGGACTATTGTGGCCAAGTTTGGTTTCAATTGGCTCAGTAGTTTCAGAGGAGAAGATGTTTGAAAGTGTTTTCCCACAGGGTCCAATGTTAAAACTATGATCCCCGCTGGCGGCCATCTTGGATATAGCGCGAACTGAAAAACAAATTTAGTAAGGGACCATCTAAGGACTATTTTGGCCAAGTTTGGTTTCAATTGGCTCAGTAGTTTCAGAGGAGAAGATCTTTGAAAGTGTTTTCCCATAGGATCGAATGTTAAAATTATGATCCCCCGCTGGCGGCCATCTTGGATAAAGCGCAGATCTGAAAAACAACTTTTTTGTAAGGGACCATCTAAGGACTATTGTGGCCAAGTTTGGTTTCAATTGGCCCAGTAGTTTCAGAGGAGAAGATCTTTGAAAGTGTTTTCCCATAGGGTCCAATGTTAAAACTATGATCCCCGTTGGCGGCCATCTTGGATATAGCGCGGACCTGAAAAACAATTTTTTTGTAAGGGACTATCTAAGGACTATTGTGACCAAGTTTGGTTTCAATTGGCTCAGTAGTTTCAAAGGAGAAGATTTTTGAAAGTATTTTCCCATAGGGTCCAATGTTAAAACTATGATCCCCGCTGGCGGCTGCCATCTTGGATATAGCGCGGATCTGAAAAACAACTTTTTTATAAGGGTCCATCTAAGGACTATTGTGGCCAGTTTGGCTTTCATTGGCCCAGTAGTTCTGAGGAGAAGATATTTAAAAGTATTTTCCCATAGGGTCCAATGTTAAAACTATGATCCCAGCTGGCGGCCATCTTGGATATAGCGCGGATCTGAAAAACAACTTTTTTGTAAGGGACCATCTAAGGACTTTTGTGGCCAAGCTTGGTTTCAATTGGCTCAGCAGTTTCAGAGGAGAAGATCTTTGAAAGTGTTTTCCCATAGGGTCCAATCCTAAAATTATGATTCCCGCTGGTGGCCATCTTGGATATAGCGCGGATCTGAAAAACAATTTTTTTGTAAGGGACCATCAAAGTACTATTATGGCCAAGTTTGGCTTTAATTGGCTCAGTAGTTTCTGAGGAGAAGATCTTTGAAATTATTTTCCCATAGGGTCCAATGTTAAAACTATGATCCCCGCTGGCGGCCATCTTGGATATAGCGCGGATCTGAAAAACAACTTTTTTGCAGGGGACCATCTAAGGACTATTGTGGCCAAGTTTGGTTTCAATTGGCCCAGTAGTTTCAGAGAAGAAGATCTTTGAATGAAAAGTTTACGCCGGACGGACGACGGACGACGGACGAAAAGTGATGGCAAAAGCTCACCCTGGCTCTAGCCAGGTGATCTAATAAAACGGAGTAGGGAAGATTAGATTTTATTACCCATTATACTTCCTGTTTGTTTAAAGGCTACTGTTGAATAAGATTTTTCACTGAAAAAAAAAAGAAATTTCCGGACAAAACTTGAGTTTTTTTGTTCCAATCAACAATTGGGTATTCAACAGCCCAGTAGTCAGTGCTTCGGTGCTGACCCGAAAGCCGGTTGTATTTGAAAACTTACAATATCTAATTTTAATAAATTTTGTTGAAACTAAGAAGTATCTCCCTCATGCAAAGCTCTGTCCTTAGATGATTTTGGCTTTCTATTTAGATCATATTTGGTAATTTATTCTCTATCAGTTTTTAAACAATTCTGACTTGATGGTCTTCCAAACGTTTCGATTTTATCTGCACTGAAGAGACATGAGTTGTCGAAATGCGCATATGCAGAATCAAAATTTACAATAACTTCGGTATTTAGTTATTTACTCATGACAATTATTAACCCCCTATCACTTTTCTATACGTCCCCACTATCACAGTGATTAGTTATGGTTTGTCTTTTCTGTTCTGTAGGCACACGGTACTTCATTTTAGCAATATCTCTACAACTGTAAGACCATCTCGCTCGTCACTTGTTTTATTGCAATCACGTCGTGTCCAAAATTATTATATAGAAAATCATAGTGAATAATACAGTGATATTCTCTGCACCAATGGCATACATATGAAAGTAATGAAAATAATGTTTGTTATTATATGAAAATAACGAGATACACAACCTTTCTTTTGTTTTTTGTTTTTTCCTTTTTTTTTGTTTGTTTGTTTATTTGTTTGTTTTTTTTTTTTTGTTTTTTTTTGTTGTTTTTTTTTTGTTCGTTTGTTTGTTTTTTTTTAACATAACCAACAATATGCATATCGAATTGTCATTTGCCTTACTGATCGTAAAATTTCCGAAATCTTACTTTTTCTAGAATTTTAAAAATTCCACCTAAGAAGGAAATTGTGTGTCTATAACATAATAAAACACAAAAACGCTAGACACCAAAATCACCAAATAAACCTTAAATACATAAATACAAACAAACAGAAAAAAAACAAGAGCTGTCGCCGGAGGGCAGCCAGTTATACCCCCGCTCATTGAACCATGAATCAATATGGTAATGCAAATTTGAATGTGTGTGGACATCATACAGGTGTGGACACAGTACAGGTGTGGACACAATACAAGCATTGGCACAGTTGCAGTGATAAATAAAGTCAAACAGGAAGAAGATGAGTTATGGACTTGAATACAACTCATCATACTAAAGCTTCAGCCCAAATATCAAATCATTACTACACACAATCTGAGAAATCTTTGTCGAAAAATTTCAATATATCACTAGAATGGGAAAAAAATCAAAGTTGTGTCGAAAAGGAAGAAGATAAGTTACGGACTTGAAAAGGGGAGACACGATACAACTCATCGTACTAAAGCTTAAGACCAAATATCAAATCATTACTATATAAACAAGCTGAGAAATCCTTGGCGAAAAATTTCAATATATGGCTGTATAATGGGAAAAATCAAAGTTATCATAAAACAGGAAGTAGAAAGTTACGGACTTGAAAAGGGGAGACACGATACAACTAATCATACTAAAGCGTCAGACCAAATATCAAATCATTACTACATACACAAGCTGAGAAATCCTTGACGAAAATTTCAATATATAGCTATAATGGGAAAAAAATCAAAGTTATGGTCAAACAGGAAGTAGATGAGTTACGGTTTTGAAAAGGGAGACACGATACAACTTACAACATACAACATCATACTTAAGCTTCAGACCATATATCAAATCATTACTATATACACAAGCTGAGAAATCCTTGACGAAAAATTTCAATATAAAGCTATAATCATGGGAAAATATCAAAGTTATCGTAAAACAGGAAGTAGATAAGTTACAGACTTGAAAAGGAGAGGCACGATACAACTCATCATATTAAAGCTTCAGACCAAATATCAAATCATTACTATATACACAAGCTGAGGAATCCTTGACGAAAAATTTCAATGTATAGCTATAATGGGGAAAAATCAAAGTTACCGCCAAACAGGAAGTAGATGAGTTACGGTCTTGAAAAGGGGAGACACGGTACAACTCATCATATTAAAGCTTCAGACCAAATATCAAATCATTACTATATACACAAGCTGAGAAATCCTTGACGAAAATTTCAATATTTAGCTATAATGGGATAAAAAATCAAAGTTATGGTCAAACAGGAAGTAGATGAGTTACGGTTTTGAAAAGGGGAGACACGATACAACTTACAACATACAACATCATATTAAAGCTTCAGACCAAATATCAAATCATAACTATATACACAAGCTGAGAAATCCTTGACAAAAATTTCAATATATAGCTATAATGGGGAAAAATCAAAGTTATCGTAAAACAGAAAGTAGATAAGTTATGGACTTGAAAAGGGGAGACACGGTACAACTCATCATACTTCAGCTTCAGACCAAATATCAAATCATTACTTTATACACAAGCTGAGAAATCCTTGACGAAACTTGTTCCGGACGGACAGACAGACGGACGGACGGACTCATGGACGGACAGACAGAGGGACAAGGGTAAAACAGTATACTCCCCCCTCCTACAGAGCGAGGGTATAAAAATTGAATGAAAACCTTGTTGACAACGTACTTACCCCAAAATGATAGCGTCTGTATTGAATTTATAAACTTTATCTAAATTCTTTTTACTCAAAAGTTATAATTAGAAACATACTTCTTTTGTCACATCTTTTAGTGGTGCCTGTATATATGAGTGTAATAATTCTGTTTTGCCACAACCACTGTCTCCAACTAGGACACATTTGATTGTTTCCTGTAAATTGTCAGCTGAAAAAGGAAGCGTTTGGTATAAAATGTATTTATGGGTAAAACAAGTGTAAACCTGGAAAAGTCTCGTCTGATAACAATATATGACAGAAACAATAAAGGGTTTACTTGAAGGTATCTAATAATATCATTACTTTAGGCATAATTTTTGCAAGCAAATAGATTCGATGTATAAAAATATGTTAGTCACAAACTGAGAAATACCAATAGATCAAATATGTGAAATGATATAAATAATGAAAAAAAGGACTAGATCTTTGGGGTCAAGATCATATAAAATATAAACAAACTAAAAATGGTAACGTAGGCCTTATCACAGGGAGTGGGACTTGTTTTATCTACATGTACATCAGTTTTTCTGTTGGATCAAAGCACTGGACGCCGAAGTGCTTTAACCACTTCTAATCTTTTAAAGTTACAACTAGATCTACTATGAAATAATTATGTACATAATTTTATCAGGACCCTTATTAGTTTTCTACTGACGTTGTTGCATTTGACTTTCAAGATCTAGCATGGTGTGGTTTCTTATACCCGACTACGATTTAACTTTGGACATGATGAATGATGCAGGCGTATAGCACAACGTCTTGCCTTCGTGAAAGTGATAGGTTTTTTCATGGTGCCGCTTCCTACAGTTGTAGCAAATCAGAGACAGTTTGGGACCTTTGTGATGGTTCTTGGTAATCCAGTATAAGTGTTGTACTTGATTACGCTTGTGATTAGAAACGCCGTCCGAAATAATGCCTTCCGTGCTTCATTGTTGATATAGTTGAATGTATTCTTAATTCTAAATTTTAAAAGTATTTGAAGTATTCCATAAAGAACATTTGATGTAATTTCGAATTAATTTGAAACATATTTGACCCTTATTTACATCGGCGTATGTCATGCAGACGTAATTAAGTATGGCCATTTAAATAGATAAACAAAACAACGCGCCGCCTGTCGAGATATTAAAACAATACAAACAAGAGGCTCTCAAGAGCCTGTATCGCTCATCTGGACCATGGTCAATACATATATTCAAATAAACTTCTATGTTAAAGGGTCTCATTTTCAAACTATGTAGACAAACATTAATGTTATATGATCAAACTATTTTCCCTACTGCCTGCCATCTTGGATAAGGGATGGATCTGCAGGACACAATTTTAAAGAAAACTAGAATGTCAATTGTTCCAAGAACAATTGATAGGTATTTTCCAAAGTTGCGTCATTATGTTCTCATTATTGATTGCCCTAACAAACTGGCTTATTCTTTTTTTTTTAATAAAACTATCATTTTAATCATTAAACAAACATTCTAAGCCTCATATGTATCTATTTTTGATAATTTAAACGTCAAGTACAGTCGTTTTCTTTGACTTTGACATTAACCTCTTTCAAAGGTCAAGTCCTACTTAATACTTTTTTTAATGGAAAGTCCTCTTTATCTGCAAAGAAAGCTATTAATATAACACCTACATCATTAACAAAAAATGTGTTTTTGGTCTATCAACCCATAACAGTTGGTCTTATTATTTTGGACCCAAAGTAACAAATGAAAAGAGATACACATTTTCTTTGTCACATTTAATTAGCTTTCTGTAACAGCTGTAGAGCTGCTTACAATTTCTAAGACAATTCTGTTTCTGAAAACAGATCGGATTCACAGGGTCAGTCTGATCAAAACTTGACGAGGCTGATAAATGGTACCAAGTACCAAAAGAAAGTAATATTTAAATTCTCTTTTTTGTGGTCGTTTAATGGTATGGCGTTGGTGTCGGCGTTTTTGGGCAGCATTGGTTCTAGTAGACGGATAATATCAAATTTTAGTATGATGTTTCTTGGTACATGCGTAACTTAAGATTTCGATTATAGATTTTTGGCCCCGCCCGTTTTACAATAAAGGGCGGAAAAGGAGAAAAATTGTTTTTTTTTACATAATCGACCCTAGAATCTTTAACGTAGTACGTACAGTTCTCGAGATAAATTTGGGCAAATAAAAAAAAAAATGTTTGTATTTTTTGTCCAAATCTGACGTGGTTTCCATTGGACTCCTTATGAAAAATTAAGACAGCGCTCAACTATTCTAGGTTTTTGGTAACTTGTTTTTTTCCCAAATATGAGGACCGAATGTGGCCAAATTGAAAATTTGCAGATTACCTAAAATTTTCATTTTTCACCGGATTTTGATGGGAGTATTTTGGTTTTTTTTAATCTCTTGATATATGCTCACGGCAATATTCAGCGTATTTGGTGTAGGGGGTCAAAGGGGCCATGATTGCATTTTTTAAATAATGTGAAATTTCATTTTTGATCAGATTTCGATTGGATTTTTTTCTTTGGATTCCTCTTGATATAAGCTTTTAGTAGTTAAAAAATGGATTTGTTGTAGCTCTTATAAGGGGTCAAAGTGGTCAAAAATCGTTAATTTTTCTAGATATGTGAAATTTTGATTTTGATCAAATTTCAACGAGATTTTTTCTTTGGATTCCTCTTGTTGTAAGCTTTTGGTTATATGACAAAAGATTTACCATAGTTCTTACCCTTTCCGCACTGTTTAGGGGCAAAGGGTTCAAAATAGTTTTTTGAAAATATGTAAAAAAAATATTGGACTATAATGGGATTGGTATCTCCGGATTCCTCTTATAGTAAGATTTAAGATGCCTACTTCGACATACCTCTTATAATTTCTGATCTATATAAGGAATCAAAAGGGCTAATTTAATTTTTAATTTCCATAGTTTGTGTCCAGCAAATTACTGGGTCAAGCCCTTTATTATGTCCATCTAATTATTGTGTCAAGCTGTTTAGTATGTCCACACTCATTTAAATTACACGTGTTCAAATTGCAGTGGTCGACATGCTGCTTTCGTTTCATGCTGCCCTTTATTTCGTACTAAAATTACTAATTTTGCTTTGATACTGATTGTTACATTGCTGAAACATTTTATTAAAATCTATCACCTATGATAAACATTTCACAAAGCATATAATATAAATATAAATTTGTTAATAATTAGAATTGACAGCCATTTAAAACACATGTACATATACTTAGTAGTAACGAAAATATCAAGTAGTGTCATCATGACAAATATGATACTTTATTAGAAATGCATAATTGTACCCCTGAGGGTTGAAAGCATATATATAGATACAGACATGAAGACGAAATACAACATAAAAATAAAATATTCAAAATTTTACGATTCTATACGTATATTTAACATTTCTTTTATATTGTTGATGGTGAACCATGCAATCATTTGTCCACTTTTCTCAGTATAAGTGACTTTTTTATAAATGGAGCAACATATTGCAAGTGATCCGATGAAGATAATATCTCAACAATATTTGTATTGTTATTATTATTGTTTTCAAAAGTATTTACATTTTTTATTTTAAATCCTGTCTAATAAGGTTATATTTTTGACATTCAAAAAAGAAATGAGTTTCATCTTCTATTTGATTTAAATCACAGTATTTACAAATTCTATTTTCTCTTTTAATCTTTTTATATCTGCCTCTTTCTATTTCTAAAAAGTGATCACTAATTCTCATTTTGCATATATTTTTCCTATCTTCAAAATTAGTATTTAACATAAAATTTTCAATTATATATTTAGTTTTAATTTTACTGTAAAAGAATATTTTATTGTTTTCAGTTGATGATTTCAATTTATCAAAGAATATGTTTTCATATTCAGTTTTTAATTGCTCTTTTATATTATCAAGAGTTTTATAATCTTTTAGATAATTCAGATTTTTTAATTGGTTTACATCAATGTTGTTTGATGAACAAATATTATTTACATAAGAATACCAGGAGTATGTTCCATTTGAATGGAGATGTTCAGATAATAAA
>MJUU01074059.1:1263-34870 GCA_002080025.1 Modiolus philippinarum
TAATAATAATAATAATAATAATAATAATCAGAAGAATAACAATAAGGTCTTTCACTTGTGGTGAAAGACCTTAATAATAAAAATAATCGGAAGAATTACAAGAAGGTCTTTCCGACTGGAGTCGTGAAAGACCTTAATAAAATAGAATAAAATAAAATATTAAATTAAAAAAAAGACCAAAATAAAACATAGATTGAATATTAAGTTATTTTCGAAATCTATAAATTTAATTTGATTTGTCTAGTGGATCAAAGGATCAAAGTCTAAATGTATGTTTACTAGTTCACTAGTTAGAATCCAAAAGCAATTTTAGTCATTTCGAAATTTAAGAAATATACTTACAATGCAAATATGAAGCATATTATGTGTTGAATTCAGACGAATGCTAAGTATAAAATTGTATCATATAAAAAATTCCAAAATTTAAAACGTTAGCATTTTCAAGAAATTCATCAAAGTTGGATTTGAATTAATACTATACGAAATGTGAAAATTAACTGCTGTGAAATTATTTCCTATAATTTAACTGTTGGAAGCGACGCTACATTGGACGTTGTCAAAGTTGTCATCAAGTCAACTTCTCAGCTGATTAACAACGGAAACGTACTTCAGGCTATGAATCTCAAATAATACAACTAAATACGTGATAAGATTTATGTAATAAGAATAAAACTCAATCCTAGATTCTGAATATCGGAATTATTCAACTCGTGATAAAAACCAGCGTAATTCACCCATGCGCTGCGTGTATTCCTGAATTTCTGTGGCATTCAACCATTCGTTGACTTATATTCATCAAGTGGTACTTATTTCCCATGTATAGGCACTGCTTAAAAGTGAAGTTTACCTCAAGCTCGACCATCAATTCTTCACGCCCTTAAGCCTTCTTTCACTCAGAAGAATTAACTTTGATTGCATATGCTTCCGACCGAAGTCCAGAGTAATCGGTCATCGATTTGGCAGTGCACTAAAAATTGAATTTGCCGATCTATATTTAATTCACGCAAACCTAGATACCGGAGGTAAGGACAACGGCATAGTAAAAGGTATAAAACAACTACTGCACGCTCATTGCTCATTGTCCTACTATACATCCTGTCTGGATATCGCAGATCAAGGTATCCATATCCGTATAGTAGATGCTTGATTGGTCGTCATATTGAGGATTGAGATACTTCTAGAGGACAGTTATCAAGGTCTTCGATAAATTCTGGATTAGGAAACAGATAAATCGGTTTATCGAAGACCAGTTTGTTGCATGACATGTTGACCGCCTAAAAATCTGCACTGAAAATCGTCCTGCGCTTTAGGTTAAGTCTAGGCCAAGCTTCCGGGTGACGTTCTCACAATGGCCCAGTAGCATGTCGACCTGATGCGGATATAATCTATCAGATGGTTTTGAAGAATACCGAGTTTACGATGAGCTTGAAAAAATTCCTTTTTCAAGATGTTAGAGACCGCTACATAACAATCGGTTTTTTTCTTCACGAAGGCCCTCAACCATGGTTCTGGGATATGTTTTCAGATTTACGTAGTGGACCACGTTTTTTATCTTGTCGTGGAGGTAGGCCACTAGCTTTCTGACTGCCTTGATAACCATCGATTCCGGCGTTCTTTGGGGTTACTCGAGGTAAACCATCAAGCTGTTCTCTTGCTCAATCTCTTCCCCAAGGGTGCTGAGGTCTAGGACTTCCGAGGTGTCGATCTTGGTTGGTAGGGTTTGTCTCATTTCCAACCCGAAGAGGTTTTGGCGCCCAAATACATGATAAGGTTAGTCGGTCCGCTTGGGTAGTAGCTTTCCACGTATGGATTGTTTGCCTTAGCATATGTTTTTAAAGCTATGCTAAGCACACAGTGAATCTGAATCTAATTTTCAACCATGAGCAGTATATCTGGGTCGGTAATGAGGTCTAGCTTGATTTTGCTCACCTTGAGTGTTGCATAGTAATCGACGGCTGCAATCAGAACATAGAGAGCACATGATGCAATTGACTGTAGTCTCCTTGATGTTGCTGTCTCTGTCCCTCTTTTTCTTGGATTTCCAGGTGGACTTGTACAGGTCTGGGTCAGCTTGATTTTTCCCTCCATTATCTGAAGCATGCACTTAATCTTGGAGCCTGGTTGTATAGTCCTCCTTCAGTCTGATTATCTTCAAATTGATCATGGCAACCAGCAAAGTTTTTATTTCATCTAGCCTGATTTACTTGTAGGTGATTTACTTGTAGGCAATCAGGCTTGCAATCAGATTTTCCCGGTCCATGATGTAGTCGTCGAGTCCAATCAATAGTGCAGTACTTGCCTCGTTCGTTGCAGTACCAGGATAGAAGAGTTAGGTGCACATTTTTCATATCGATCATATATAGTCTGCGCATCTGCTACTCTCTTTGGGTGTTAATGCGGCCCAGGCAACTTGAAGAGAGTCAGCAAAGAATCCTTATCAAGCTTCCGTAGCTTTCGAATCGTTGGTGCTGGTATCGTATCTTCATCTTTTCGTACTTCCCGGTACCTGAATCGGTTTTCAGGGGCTTCGGCTACAGAGCTGCCGGGCGCGTCCCCAGGTGGTGGATAGGGGAATGCCCTGTCTATGCGGGGTAGTCAGGTCATAATACGGCAAGCCTGACCGCGAACCATTGTAGCCAAACTGTGTGGAGAAACGCCACGCTCCATGCAGTATAAAGACCACTTCTATATTTCTCTAAAGAGAGCAGACGCACTGGGTGTCGTATGGAAGGCTAAATTTCCTGCCCCTACCCATTTCTCCAATTTTCCAGTGGCAGTCAAAAGTCGTTGCCCAGGTTGTCCCTTCCAACTTTATTTCTTTCGTCTGATACTTTCAATTTTTTGAATTGATTAACTTGTTCTCGTCCTGATATAGCTGAAATATTGCTCATTGGACGTTAAACTCTAACTAATCAATCAATCAATCTTTTCGTACTTATGTTTGAATCCAGTCGATCTTACCATAGGTTGTGTCCAGTGCCTTGATGAACAGATGCGTATCGTATCCTGTAAGGTTAACAAAGATGACCGAGATGATTTTTGGCGCTTTTTATTTAAGGTTAAAGTGTAACTGAGGGTCGCCGTTCTGAATTTGTCCATGAAGTAGCAGTGGTCCTTTTCCCTATTATTTACAAGTGCCTTGTAGCAAACGAGGCACTTGGGTGAAAAACCCTTTTGTCCTCCTCCAACATCACCATGGGATTCTTGAAATCACTGTGATCACTCGTACGAGGCTGTGAGGTCGATGATTCTTAAACGAATCAATCAGCTACGAGGGTCAATGAGACCTAAAGCATCATCAATTTTCAAAAATGCTGATGTGGCCAGTTACTTGTCCTCCATTCATGACAAATATGTCGTCGTTCCTGCCGATAAGGCCCCAAATAATATCATTTTGATTTGCAAAAATCATGATATAAATTGTTTAAAGAAAGCACTTGGCATTGATAATTCGAACTGCAATCCAACTTACGCAGCTACTACACTGTCAAAGGAGGAGATATTACAGAACCATAAATATGTTTTGCTTTCCTTCGGAATTTCCACCAAGGATGAAGACACAGATCTCCCCTCTTTGTACTGGGTACCTAAGTTACATACTAGTAAATGCCCATACAAAGAACGATACATCGCTGGATCTGCCAAATGCTCTACAAAACCTATATCTAAATTGCTAACCTCCATCTTGACAGCTGTTAAAGAGGGCCTTCAAAAATACTGTGATACTTGCTTTTCAAGAAGCGGTGTGAATGAAATGTGGATTTTGAAAATCTCCAAAGATCTACTTGACATCTTAAACTCTAGATCATTATCACACTGTAACAGCATTAAAACTTTCGACTTCTCCACACTTTACACTACTATTCCTCATGAACAACTAAAATCTCGGCTGAAAGGTTAAATTCATAGATGTTTCTCACGTAAGAACGGTGAACGTAGATATAGGTACATTGTTGTAGGTAGAGAAGAAGCCTACTTTGTGAAAAATAACTCCGAATCGGAGAAAAAATATACAGAGGAAGAAGTGATTAAAATGTTAGAGTTTCTGATCGACAATATATTTGTCCAGTTTGGAGGACTTGTTTTTCAGAATTCCTATGGGAACAAACTGTGCGCCTTTCCTAGCCGATCTATTTCTTCACTCTTATGAAGCTGAATTCATCAAAGGGCTTCTTCAAAATAAAGATAAAACACTGGCACAATTCTTTAAATTAAGCTTCCGTTATATAGATGATATTTTGTCGCTAAACAACCCTCGCTTTGGTGATTTTCTTCAATTTGATCTATCTAAAAGAGCTCGAAATTAAGGATACCACAGACACTTCTACATCAGTCTCGTTCCTTGACCTTCGCCTTGAAATTGACAACAGAGGGAGACTTCAAACTAAGCTGTACGACAAACGCGATGACTTCACCTTTCCAATAGTAAACTTCCCTTTTCTTTGTAGCAACATCCCAAAAGCGCTGGCATATGGAGTTTACATCTCCCAGCTCATTCGCTATTCAAGGGCCTGTGTTAAATACAGTGACTTCCTTGATAGAGCCCGGTTGCTCAAAAATAAGCTACTTCAACAAGGGTACGTTACCCAAAACTTGAAGTCATCCCTCCAGAGGTTTTACCGTCGACATCATCATCTTGTGGACCGCTATGGGATATCTGTTTCCCACATGACAACAGATCTTTCCCTTTAAAGCTTAATTGTTGTTTCCTCTACCGAATTTGACTTTACTACCGGATTTGACATGTTCAACACGGCGGGTGTCTTATAAGAAGCAGGAGATGCTGACTCTACCGGTGCACCTGATCTCACCCATGGTTTTATATTGGGTCCGTGTTGTTCATCTTTGTGTGTGAGTGTCTTCATTTTTCTTTTCTGTGCTGTACCCATGTTTTGTCTCTGTTTTTTTCTGCCT
The DNA here is from genome assembly GCA_002080025.1 of Modiolus philippinarum. Taxonomy (NCBI): domain Eukaryota; kingdom Metazoa; phylum Mollusca; class Bivalvia; order Mytilida; family Modiolidae; genus Modiolus; species Modiolus philippinarum. Next base: position 6,178 of record MJUU01074059.1, read on the forward strand.
TTTTTGTTTCTGGTGTTGCCATTGTCCTTGGATTGTTCGCTTTTAGATTGACGGTTCGGTTCTCACTTATTTTACAAGGGCTTGCACAAAGAAAACAAAAAGTTTTAGCTCAGTCCTTTAATTTCAGCCTCCGCAACATTGACGATGAACTTTCTCTTAATAATCCAAAATTTAAGGAGTATTTACATCAGATCTATTCCAATGAGCTTGAAATTAAAGAAACGACTGATACACCTACTTCAGCTTCGTACGTAGATCTTTTATTGTATATTGACGAAAATGGACTTTTGAAATCTAAGCGATATGACAAGAGTGATGATTTTAATTCCCAATAGTGAACTTTCCCATTTTTAGCAGCAATATACCTACCTCTCCAGTCTATGGAGTGTACATTTCACAGTTGATTCGTTACTGTCGATCGTGTAGTTTGTACAGTGATTTTTTAATAGAGCAAAAACACTGTCCCAAAAGCTGCCTAGTCAGGGATTTGTTCAACCTATGTTAATTTCATCACTCAAGAAATTCTTTGGCCGTCACCATAACATCATTGAAAGTTATGACGTGTCAGTATCCCAAATGAAAGAGGACATTTTCAGCTAGGTTCACGTCTTCCCGGATTTGACTACCGATTTTGACATTTTCATGGATTGATTCACAGTGTGACGGGTGCTGTTAACAGAGCAGGACATGCTTACCCTTCCGGAGCACATGATGTCACTTTGAATTTCACTGGAGTTCACACTGTGAGTGCCTTTGTTTTGAATGTTTTGATTTCTATTTCTGTGCTTTGTATCTGTATAACGTCATTGTCGTCTGTGGCTAGCGTCACTGTTTGATGTGTTCTCGTTTTGGCCAAGTCTTTGGACTTCGATTTTTGTTAATTCCACTCCTTTGTTTCTTCGGTATTCTACTGCCGTTGTGATATGTGTCGAAGATATCCTTCCTCATCCGTTCCACGAAGAACTAGTCCGGGTTCTCCCTTCCATCAGTATTGTAAATATCACCACTTCTTTTGGTATACCGTCTCATCGAAGCACTTGATGTGATATATAAAACCCGATGGTATGTGCTGCTTGAGATCTTTGGTATGGTTTTTTGATTGCTCACTTAGTTTAAACTTTTGAATGGTAGACTCCACGCCAGATTTTGGGTTCAGGACCCACTTTTGGCGTAAAACCTAGAAGTCTGCGTAATCCGAGATGGGTATCTTCATCGACCGGATATGATTTAGAAAAACTAACATAGCTCCCTTCGTCCAGCATCTTGACCATGCAATATTGTGATGTCCCAACATCAGCTAATAGCATGAGGTCCACGTGCTGTGTTCTTACATCTTCTCTTTCGAAAATCCGGAGAGTGTAGACAACTCCATCCTTCACGCCATCGAAGCTGTAGACATTGAACTCGATACCCTCATTTACCTTCTCGAATCTGTCTATTGCCCCGATTGAGAACGGGAAATTGATTCAATCGGACTGAAGTTGTCTGCCCATTTCGCAACATGATTGCCCCAACGACTACTCTTCTGGTCCACATTCCCGTGATGTAGCATGGATTATCCTTGTTTTCAACATTGACAATGATCTTTTTGTCTGCGTGTTGCTTTCGGGTAGGGATGTATGAGCTTCCAACCAGTGATGTGTATTCAATGAGCTTAATTTTCTTTTTAAACTAGATAAGGCCTTTAATAATACCGTTTTTATTAACACGAATCATTACACAAATTGTTTAAAGAAAGAACTAGGCATTGATACTTCCAAAAGAAATCCTATTTACACCAAGGATGAAAACACGAATCCCCCCTCTTTGTACTGGGTACCAAAATTACATAAATGCCCATACAAAGAACGATACATCGCTGGATTTGCCAAACGTTCTACAAAATTTGTATCTAAGTTGTTAACCTCCATCTTGACAGCTGTTAAAGGGGGCCTTAAAAATATTGTGATACTTGCTTTTCAAGAAGCGGTGTTAAGGAAATGTGGATTTTGAAAAACTCCAAAAATCTACCTGACATCTTAAATTCTAGATCATTATCACACTGATACAACATTAAAACTTTCGACTTCTCCACACTTTACACTACCATTCCTCATGAACAACAAAAATCTCGGCTGAAAGGTTAATTCATAGGTGTTTCTCATGTAAGAACGGTGAACGAAGATATAGGTACATTGTTGTAGGTAGAAAACAAGCCTACTTCGTGAAAAATGACTCCGAATCGGAGAAAAATATATAGAGGAAAAAGTGATTTAAATGTTAGAGTTTCTGATCAACAATTCATTCGTCCAGCAGTTTGGAGGACTTGTATTTCAACAGACTATCGGAATTCATATCGGCACAAACTGTGCACCTCTCCTAGCCGATCTCTTTCTCCACTCTTAGGAGGCTGAATTCATCGAAGGGCTTCTTCAAAATAAAGATAAAAAACTGGCCCAATTCTTCAATTTTAGCTTCCGTTATATAGATGATATTTTGTCACTAAACAACCCTCGCTTTGGTGGTTTTCTTCATTTGATCTATCCTACAATGTAAAGAGCTTGAAATTAAGGATACTACAGACACTTCCACATCGTCCTCATTCCTTAACCTTCATCTCAAAACTGACAACAGAGGTAGACTTCAAACTAAGCTGTACGACAAACGCGATGACTTCAATTTTCCAATAGTCAACTTCCATTTTCTTTGTAGCAATATCCGTACATCTCCCAGCTCATTCGCTTTTCAGGAGCCTATGGCCAATAAAGTGACTTCCTTGATAGAGCCCGGTTGCTAACAAATAGGCTACTTAAAGCAAGGTTTTGTTATCCCGTGGGAAGTTTTACGGTCGACATCACATCTTGTGGACCGCTATGGAATATCTGTTTCCCAGGTGACAACAGATTTTTCCCTTTAAATGCTTAAATGTTGTTTTCTCTACCAGATTTGACCTTGCTATCTGATTTAACATGCTCAACATGGCGGGCGTCTAATAAGAAGCAGGAGATGCTTACTTTACCGGTGCACCTGATCCCACCCATGGTTTTTTTATTGGGTCCGTGTTGTTCATCTTTGTGTGTGTGTGTGTGTGTGTGTGTGTGTGTGTTCATTTTTCTTTTCTTTGCCGTATTCATGTTGTGTCGTCTCTTTTTCTTTGTTGTTTCCGATGTTGAAATTTTCCTTGGATTATTCGCTTTGAATTGACGGTTCGGTTAATACTTTCTAAATGCGTCAAAAGGTCTAGTCGCTCCCAACCCTAGTCATTTTTTATGCTCTGCTTGGTCTTTCACTCTAATTGAGCTATCATCTGGTTCAGGTCTTTCAATTCGATAATGGTTGTGAAGGTTGACTAGAAATATTGGTTTGCGTAGATATTATGCCCGATCGCCGAATCTATCTTTAGTATATCCTCTGGGGGAGCAGTTCACTCAACCTTATCTTTTCTGCTAGCTTGCTTTGGATAATGTTCTGCTTTAGCTGTTTGAAGGTCACTGTACTGAATACCATGGCGATGGCTTCGTGCCTGTCGCTCACCTTGATTTGATCTCGAGGTTTTTCAAGGTTTTGTTTTAACCTGTCGACCAGTTGATTCTTCCGTAGCCGTGAGTAATATGTGATCTCAGTGAGTCATATTTAGCTTTCCTAATATGTTCCACCATCCCTTCCTCCTTGGAAATTTTACGAAGCTCCCTGACGGTTTTCACCACCTGAATTTCCAGCGTGTTTTTTTTTATCCTATTTCCATTTTTATAGTTGCACTTTCGTCATAACTACTCTGCTGTTGTTGAAAAAATTGTCATTAAAAACTTCAATAGCTTATTAGTATTAATATCTTAGTCAAAATTAAATCATTAAAAGCTGCTGAGATTAAATAATAAAGGGGATCTAAAAACAAAGCCAATAATAATCTAATGACAGAGCTTTTCATGAGAGAGATATAAACGGACAAATATATAGTCATCTTGATAATAAAATAAGAACACTGGCTGTCGTCAACAATAAAATTGTACGCACTCCTTCAAATTAAAACCCACCATTTAAGTAAGTGCCACATTTGTGCTAAAACACTTTATATTCCTGTACTTTTAGGTAAAAATAATCAATTGAAAAATATCAAAGATTGAAGTTGACGAGATGGTTCTTAAATATTTGAGCAAATGACGTAAGACACGTTTGTGTTTTTATATGAACCTTACAAAATTTGTCTACTAAAATAAGATCTTTCGACAATTCCATTTTGTGAAGTAGGGTCCCTCAATATAATGAAATAAAAAAGATAACAGGAAATACCTACAATGGCTAAAGAAAACGGTCACATGCCACAATGTATCAAGAAAAAAAAAACGAATAAAAGACTGAAGACAAACGTAAACAACGATAAGAACTCGGGACAGTCGAACTATGTACCGATACTAGCAAAAACCAGCGGTAGGGGTAAACCGATTTATGGGTACCTAAACCTCTCCTTTCTCTTTACCGTGTTCTTATAGATTAATAAACATACGAATTAAACTCAATACAGGACGATTACAATTTTGAAAAGGAAAAGAGACAAAACGTAATTTTGAAAGATGGGTCAAACTGCTAGCTAGCTGAAGAAGCCTAGTCTGCTGATAAAACACTGTCACATTACGAAGAAAAATCAAATTCAAAACTTCCAGAAGGGTTTGGTAAAGAATCATCATGTATTTCAGTAGAAATTGGCAGGTCACTGGATCCCAAAGCCAAGTTAATGGATACATGCAGAATATCCTGTCGATATCCCCTATTGCGTAAATAATGTAATGTACGTCCCAGTTTTTCTGGATTTTTGTCTCGCCCGCGACGAAAGTCGCGAAAGCGAGACATAGGCGCTTAGGTAGCTTACGGCGAACCCTATCTGTCGGACCCAAAATCATGTGACCTTGACCCATATTTCGCAGTCCAGTGACCAGATTAAGTTTTTTTGCTTAAGTCCATTTCTCAATAACTAGAAGCTAGAAGTTAGTGATATTTGGTATATAGCTTGGTCTTGATTAGTACATGTCAGTCTGCCGTATGGCTTTTGACCTTGACCTCAAATTCATGGTCCAGTGACCAGATTAAGTTTCTTTGCTTAAATCTGTTTCACAATAACTACAAGCTATAGGTCAATGATATTTGGTATATAGCTTGGTCTTTGTAAGTACATGTCAGTCTGCCATATGGCTTTTGACCTTGACCTTAATTTCACGGTCCAATGACCAGGTTAAGTTTTTTTGCTTAAGTCTGTTTCTCAATAACTACAAGCTATAGGTCAATGATATTTGGTATATAGCTTGGTATTGGTTAGTACATGTCAGTCTGCCATATGGATTTTGACCTTGACCTCAATTTCACGGTCCAGTGACCAGGTGAAGTTTTTTGCTTAAGTCTGTTTCTCAATAACTATAAGCTATAGGTAATTGATATTTGGTATATAGCTTGGTCTTGGTTAGTACATGTCAGTCTGCCATATGGCTTTTGACCTTGACCTAAATTTCACGGTCCAATGACCAGGTTAAGTTTTTTTGCTTAAGTTTGTTTCTCAATAACTACAAGCTATAGGTCAATGATATTTAGTATATAGCTTGGTCTTGGTTAGTACATGTCAGTCTGTCATATGGCTTTTGACCTTGACCTCAATTTCACGGTCCATTGACTAGGTTAAGTTTTTTGCTTAAGTTTGTTTCTCAATAACTACAAGCTAGAAGTCAATGATATTTGGTATATAGCTTGTTCTTGGCTATTACATGTCAGTTTGCCATATGGCTTTTGACCTTGACCTATATTTCACGGTCCACTGACGAGTTTAAGTTTTTTTTGCTTAAGTCTTTTTCTCAATAACTAAAAGCCATAGGTCAATGGAATTTTGGTATATAGCTTGGATTTGGTGAGTACACTTCAGTCTGCCATATGGATTTTGACCTTGACCTCAATTTCACGGTCCATTGACCAGGTTAAGTTTTTTTTGCTTAAGTCTGTTTCTCAATACCTACAAGCCATAGGTCAATGGTATTTGGTATATAGCTTGGTCTTGGTTAGTACATGTCAGTCTGCCATATGGCTTTTGACCTTGACCTCAATTTAACGGTCCAGAGACCAGGTTAAGTGTTTTGCTTAAGTCTGTTTCTCAATAACTACAAGCTAGAAGTCAATTATATTTGGTATATAGCTTGTTCTTGGCTAGTACATGTCAGTCTGTCATATGGCTTTTGACCTTGACCTCAATTTCACGGTCCATTGACCAGGTTAAGTTTTTTTGCTTAAGTCTGTTTCTCAATAACTACAAGCCATAGGTCAATGGTAATTGGTATATAGCTTGGTCTTGGTTAGTACATGTCAGTCTGTCATATGGCTTTTGACCTTGACCTCAATTTCATGGTCTAGTGAACAAAGTTAAGTGCTTCTGATTAGAATATTTTCTTAATTACTGTATGTGATATGGTAATAATTGTAGGTTGCTCTTTAGAACATGACTGTTTTAGCGACTTGCAAGGACGGGCGATACATCTATTAGGGTCCACTCTTGTTTATCAGTTTCTGGCATTTTAACAACATTTACTTGAAATCGAGGAATGTGAAATGTTATTAGTAATAAGCCGTTTGGGAGTGACATTATATTTTGATATCTAATGTTCATATCTCTTTTTTAAGCCTTTTTAAAATGCAATGGAAAATTTATGAAAGCTGTAATCATTTTGTAAAAGTTTTGTTGTCATAGTTAGATTACGTTCATTAAAGTCGTCAGGAGTAGAACAAACTCGTGCCATTCGCACAATTTGGGAAATATAAAACCGTAGGATGGAGCTAAATCCTTACCAGAGTCAATGGTGTTAATTAGATCCGGAAAAGGCAGTATTTAAAATTATTGTAAACTGAATTAAGTTTCAGTACTTGAGGGTAAATAATATTGACATAATCTAAAAACTAGGGATGGTCAGTAGTAAGGATATCGTCAAGATACCTGCAGTTATAATGGAAACTAGATATAAGTTGATTCTTGTTTCGTACGGTTACATTTTGATGTTTTTTCATGAAGTCACGTTCGTAACAGAACAGAAAAAGATCTGCAATGAGAGGGTCACAATTTGTACCCCTGGGTGTTCCAATGGTTTGTTGATAAACGATGTTGCTAAACAACAAAGATATTGTTCAGCAACAGAATAAGTGTCTTATTAGTATCATCACATGTCGAGGGGCAATGGTTGTTTTACATATTATTAGAATATTATCCTTGCTTTATGTTACAACAAATGAACTGCAGACCATTTAAAGAGTTGTAGCAATTTGGATTGAATCAAATAATGAGGAAGCGTTGAAAAACGTGTAGAGAAATCATAACTGTTGATAGATGAAACATTTTTTGTATTGGTTTTAATCTATCTATTTTGTTTTAATTGTTGGTGATTACTAAAAATATGTAAACTAACTCGCTTCAGAAAGGTTAGAATCTCTCAACTATATTAGTGTTCATATAGCATTGCTTACAAAGAAATTGTGCTTATTCTATGGGAAAAGTAAGAGCGATTTTCCCTGTGTAAGTTTTAGTTAAAAATCATTTGTACTTTTTGTATGAAACATTCACAAAAGTGGAGATTGTAAGCAAAAATTTGAGCTGTCAGTCTTGTTTAAAAAATAAATGCCTTAATTCAATATCCTATGAAAGCCTCTTTCCTTTTTTAAGCTGTAAATGTTGTTTAAGAACTGCAACTATAAAAACAGATTTAAATTTGGTATTTAAGTAAAAATTACAGTATAAGCAGATTTCTATGGGTGATCGCCAGAAGTAAGCAGTTTCTAGGGATGAATAGCAGATCTCAAGAAAAATAAAGCTGATCATGTTTAATAGTAAAGAAGCGAAATACTAGTATAGCAAAAGAAAATGCACTGACAATTGAAAAAAGTAATAAATTAAAGTGCACAACAAAATTCTTTAGAAAGTTAGCATTGTCTTTTTACTTAAAACAGCTTGAAGCTGGTTCTCAAATACTTCTGCTTGACGATTTCCTTCCTTGAAGTATAACTCGGCTTAGCAAGACTACATTCCCCTACAGCAGTTACTCTCTTGGCATTAACTAAAACCTCTAAATCACTAAGCCATTTGTCGATACGTTTCTTCTTCTCCAATTTCACTAATCTAGGATGTATGCCAAATGTAAAAAAGAGGCGAGAGCCTGTCCTTATTTCTTGTCGTTGAAGGCTAGATGCCCAATTATCACACTCTTAAAATATTACTTAAAATTCCTTAAAATAAGTAATACTTTTACTTATTCTTAGTTATTATATTTGTCACTATTTCAAGTAATTTCCAATCGTGGTTACTAATTTTAAGTAATTTCAAATACTTAGTAAAACCGATATACTTAGTAAGTCTTTCTAAGTAACCCGTTTTTTACTGAGTAAATGAATATAACTAATACACGTCTGTTAAGTAAAATTTACTTTGTAAATTATACTAAGTAAAATAATAAATGTTTACTAAGTGAAACAAATATTGCTAAGTAAAAATTAGTTAGTAATTAAGATCCAGAAGAAGGCATTGGTCTATTAAGTTGTTTTTAATTTCATTTGTTTAGATTGACGTACAATAATCTTAGATAGAAATTAAAGACATTGACTCATTGTGTCCACATTATAGTCGGATATAGCGAATAAATATGTGATATATCTCTTCTAGAATTGCAAGGATAGTATATAGATAGATAAAAACTACAATATAAAGCTTATTTTTTTTTATTTTTAAATTCAACAAAACCAAACGCATCCTAAAATATCCAAAAATATTGCTTCAGAAAATGTGGTAAAGAATTTGCATAATATTCCAATGAGGGGGGATACTGAAATGTAAACAGAGAAATCTTACAGAGAAATCATGAGAGAGATATAAAGGGACAAACATAGCAATCTTGATAATAAAATAAGAACACTGGCTGTCGTCAACAATAAAATTGTATGCACTCCTTCAAATTAAAACCCACCATTTAAGTAAGTGCCACATTTGTGCTAAAACACTTCATATTCCTGTACTTTTAGGTAAAAATAATCAATTGAAAAATATCAAAGATTGAAGTTGACGAGATGGTTCTAAAATATTTGATTTAATGACGTAAGACACGTTAGTGTTTTTATACGAACCTTACAAAATTTGTCTACTACAATAAGATCTTTCGACAATTCCATTATGTGAAGTAGGGTCCCTCAATATAATGAAATAAAAAAGATAACAGGAAATACCTACAATAGCTGAAGAAAACGGTCACATGCCACAATGTATCAATGAACAACACAAGAAAAAAAAGAATAAAAGCGGGACAGTCGGACTTGGTACCAGTCCTAGCGAAAGCCAGCGGTAGCGTTAAACCGGTTTATGGGTAACTAAACCTCTCTTTTCTTTTTACCGTGTTCCTATTGTTTAATAAACATACGAATTAAACCCAATACAGAAAGACTCCATGATTACAATCTTGAAAAGGAAAAGGGACAAAACGTAATTTCGAAAGATTGGTCCAACTGCTAGCTAGCTAAATAAGCCTGGTCTGCTGATAAAACACTGTCAAATTACGAAAAAAATCAAATTCAAAATTTCCTGAAGGGTTTTGTAAAGAATCATCAGGTATTTCAGTAGAAATTGGCAGGTCACTGGATCCCAAAGCCAAGTTAATGGATACATGCAGAATATCCCATATATATCCCCTATTTCGTAAATAATGTAATTTACGTCCCAGTTTTCTGGATTTTTTTTTTATCAGTTTCTGGTATTTTAACAACATTTACTTGAAATCGAGGAATGTGAAATGTTCTTAGTAATAAGCTGTTTGGGAGTGACATTATATTTTGATATCAAATGTTCATATCTTTTTTAAGACTTTTTAAAATGCAATAAGAAATTTATGAAAGCTATAATCATCAAGTTTTGATGTCATAGTTAGGTTACGTTCATTAAAGTCGTCAAGAGAAGAACAAACTCGTGCGATTCGCACCATTTGAGAAATATAAACACCGTTGGATGGAGCTAGATCCTTACCAGAGTCAATGGTGATAATTAGATCCGGAAAAAGGCAGTATTTGGAATTATTTTAAACTTTATTAAGTTTCAGTTCTTGTGGGTAAATAATATTGACATAATCTAAAAACTAGGGATGGTCAATAGTAAAGATATCGTCAGTATACCTGCAGTTATAATGGAAAATAGAAATAAGTTGTTTTGTACGGTTCCATTTTGATGTTTTTTCATGAAGTCACGTTCGTAACAAAAAAGGATATGCAATGAGAGGTTCACAATTTGTACCCATGAGTGTTCCAATGGTCTGTTGATAAACGATGTTGCCAAACAACAAAGATGTTGTTCAGCAACAGATTAGGTGTCTTATTAGTATCATCACATGTGCAAGTGCAATGGTTGTTGTAAATATTATTAGAAAATAATTCTTGCTTTATGTTACAACAAATGAACTGCAGACCACTTAATGAAATGCAGCAATTTGGATTGAATCAAATAATGAGGTAGCGTTGAAAAACGTGAAGAGAAATCATAACTGTTGATAGATGAAACTTTTTTTGTATTGATTGTAATCTATCTATTTTTTTTTAATTGTGGGTGATTACTAAAAATATGTAAACACACTCGCTTCAGAAAGGTTAGAATCTCTCAAGTATATTAGTGTTCATATAGCATTGCTTACAAAGAAATTGTGCTTATTCTATGGGAAAAGTAAGAGCGATTTTCCCTGTGTAAGTTTTAGTTAAAAATCATTTGTACTTTTTGTATGAAACGTGCACAAAAGTGCATATTGTAAGCAAAAATTTGAGCTGTTAGTCTTGTTTAAAAAATAAAGGCCTTATTTCAATGTTTTATGAAAGCCTCTTTGCTTTATTTTAAAAGCTCTAAATGTTGTTTAAGAACTGCAACTAAAACCACAGATTTAAATTTGGTATTTCAGCAAAAATTACAGAATAAGCAGATTTTTGTGGGTGATAGCCAGGAGTAAGTCAGTTCCTGGGGGTGAATACCAGATCTCAAGAAAAATAAAGCTGATCATGTTAAATAGTAAAGAAGCGAAATATAGCTTAAAAAAATGCACTGACTATTGATAAAAAGTAATAAATTAAAGTGCACAAGAAAATTCTTTAGAAAGTAAGCATTGTCTTATCACTTAAAACAGCTTTAAATACTTAAGTCCTTCCTTGAAGTATTACTATACTTATCAAGACCACATTCCCCTACAGCAACTACTTTCTTGACATTAATTAAAACCTCTTATTCAGTAAGCCATTTGTCGATACGTTTTTTCTTCTCCAATTCCACTAATCACGGATGTATGCCAAATATAATAAAGAGGCGAGATTCTTTCCTAATTTCTTGTCGTCGAAAGTTAGATGCCTAATTGCAGGGAAACAGTAATTTGATATGAGGAACTGTAATTCAACATTTTCATCTTCCTCCCAGGTCAAGGACGGAAAACCATAAAATCTGGTCTCTTCAGACAGCACATCAAGATGAAAATGAGAATCCACGAATCTCACTTTTTTGACAGAACGAGCAGGAAAGAGATTATATTTTTTTTTTCAAATGAAATGATGTTCTCAGAAGATTCAGTCTTGCAAATCAATAAAGCTAAAATTTTCCAGTTTAATAATGAATGGATACCAGATGGTAGAAATATCATCAACCATCTGATAGGACTTGATCTTTAGAATACTGGTTCAGATGAATAAATCGTTATAAAAGCTGCATGTCAGTCCAGTAATGGAAGGATCCAGAGCATATTCTGAATTTGGGGTCATGCTGCACTAGCTTAATACGATCTGTAACTTGCTTTTCAAATTTGTTGCCAATTTCTAGAAGTAGGCCATTCATGTGGGGTGTCTACTTTGTTGTGGTACTCAATGACATGTACTTGTATGAATCTTTCCTGAGCTAACTGAATTTTGCAAGTCCAACAAGCAGTATATGGAGAAACATACCATGGGGGATGGCTAACCAACACATGACGTCGGACTTTTGTGAATCTGGCAGGGCAAACTGGGCAAGGAGAAGGTTTTTTTTTCTTCTGTGTACTTCCACGGACTCTGCTTGATTGTTCTGGAATCTCACAATCCAACGAACTGTAATCCAAATCGTCATCTTGCAACATACTGTTACAATATAAAGTATTGATATACTGTAGGGCTATGCTGTTTATTTAAATGAGGACACAGCCAAGACAAATGAATAAAATTTATCAACACATAGTATTTTAACATTTTATACACCATTTATTTACAAGAACACAAACATTTATACATATATTTACATAACTGACAATATTGACTTCTATTCTGTGTAGTTGCTCAGGTAAGCAGGTCTTTTTCTGTTCCTTCTTGGATTCCGTTGTTCTCTACTGTCAACCTGCCTATCAAGCTCCCCTTCTTGAAAGTTATACAGGAAGGTTTCATTTAAATTGTCGTCATCATTCAAATCCATTAGGGTCTTCACTACTTTCGTATTGTCAATTGTCCCACTGCCTAAGTGATCACTCTGATTTGTTTCATCGTCGCTATTGTTGTTACGCAACATCGGACTATCCGATGTGGATTGAGTGAAATCACTTAACAGGGCAGACAAATCATAAATGTCTTCGCTACTAATTTCTGATTGTGTACTTTCCTTTACCTGATCAATAAGATTTGTTCCTCTGCGCTGAATCCATATAGGTAAATCCTTGTCGGTACACAGTTTCAGTCGGTCATGGTGTATTATATATGACTTTTTTCTATCTTCTATCTCATATAGGACTGAATTTATTACTTTTACCACAATATAGGGTCCTTTTCAAGGGGGCTTGAATATTTTTTAATGTCCCAACTTAGTAGCTGTGTCTAGTTTGTAAACAGCATCTCCTACACTATATGATTTGTTTTAGATCTAAAATCACAGGCAAAAAAACAAATAAAAAATAAAAATAAAAGACAAAAGACAAACGTAAACAAGAGGAACTCGGGTCAGCCGGACTTGGTACCGGCACAAGAAAAAACAAGCGGTAGGGTTAAACTGGTTTACTGGTACCCTAAACTCCCCTTTCTCTGTCTCAGTCCCATATAGTATATTAAACATACGAATAAAACCCCAAAAATGTTAATTTAACTACTCCCTTCATGAACATAATCTTGAAAAAGAAAAATGACAAACGTAATTTTCAAAGCTTGGTCGAGGAGTTTTTATCGCTAAACTGCCGGCTAGCTGAAGAAGTCTAGTCTCTTAGAAAATAACTGTTGGACTACCGAAGAAAAAATCAACTTCAAAAGTTCCAGAATGGTTTGGTTAAGAATCATCATTCATTTCGGTAGACCATCGGCAGTATCATGCCTGTAAAACTCTCAGGTAATTTGACCCCGAAGCCAAATTAACGGATACATGCAAAATATCCTGTCTATATCCTGTACTACGTAAAGAATGTAAGTTACGTACCAGTTTTTCTGGTTTTGTAATAAGTTTCTTGCATTTCTCAATAACATTTCCGTAAAATCGATGATGAGAAAAGCCAATAGTAATGAGCAATTTGCTAGTGAAATCATATTTTGATATCAAATGTTCATATCTTCAATGAAACTTCTAAACAATTTTATGAAATCTGTAACCTTGTTGTAAAAGTTTGGATGTGCTGGTAAGGTTACGTTCATTAAAGTCGTCAAGTGTACCATTTGAAAATATAAACCCCGTAGGATGGAGTTAGATGAACTTCGCTACCAAGAAAAGGGAAATTAATTATACTGAAATCAATATGATCAATTTTTATCGAAAATGTTAGTCTGCATTTTACAAGAGTCAATGATGATAGTTAGATGCAGCAAATGACAATGTTTGAATTATCGTTAGCTTTATTTAGTTTCAGTTCTTGTGGGTAAATGATGTCGACATAATATAAAAACTGGACATTGTCAATTGTAAGGATATTATCAATATACCTGCTGTTATCATTGAATATAGAATAAGTTGATCATTATTTTGTATGGTCTCATTTTGTATTTTTTTTCATGAAGTCACGTTCGCAGCAGAACAGAAAAAGATCTGCAATGAGAGGTGCACAATTTTTTGCCATTAGAATTCCAATGATCTGTGGATAACGATGATGCCCGAAACGAAAAAAATATTATCCTGCAAAAGATAAAGTGCCTTAGTCGTATTATCGCATGTCCAGGGAAAATGATTGTTTTTGAGTAATATTAGAAAAGAATCCTTACTTTTTGCTACCAATAACTAAATACCGAAATTAGTGTGAATTTAAATTCTGCATATGCGCATTTCGACAACTTATATCTCCACAGTGCAGATATAATCTTAACATTTGGAAGACCATAAACTCAAAGATGTTTAAAAACTGATAGAGAACAAATAGCCAATATGATCCAAATGTACAGCCAAAAACATCTAAGGACAGAGCTTTGCACGAGGGAGATACTCTTTAGTATTCAACAAAATTTACAAAATTTAAATATTGTAAGGTTCCAATTAGAATCGGCTTTCGGATCAGCACCGAAGTATTGACTACTGGGCTGGTGAATACCCTCGGGGACTAACAGTCCACCAGCAGTGGCATCGACCCAGTGGTAACAAATAACTAAATACCGAAGTTACTGTGACTAATGAACTGCAGACAAGACAATTAAGAAGACCATTTAACCAGTTGTCCTAATTTGGATTTAATCAAATTATGTTGAAGCTTTTTATAAAGCGTAGAAAAATAATAACTGTCGACAGATGAAACTGTTTTTGTATTGATCGTAATTTATTTAATATTTCAGTAGAATTTTGAAAAGTAATTGACACCAGTATTTTGATGTTTTTTCCACAGTATTTTTCAATTAACTCCTTTAGACAAGTAAGTGTACTTGTTAAATTGGTTGATAAGTTACAGTATAGTAGTAGAACAATTGCTCGATGCCGAAATAAAACTATGCTTGTGGGGGTGTTTTTGAAGCTAAGGAATACAGAACATAGTACGCAAGGTGTTATCTTTAGTTGGAACGTTGGACATTTCTGTATCTGTGTAATGGTGTTTGGTGAGCCTTTGTCCGTCGCTATTGATACGTATGAAATTATTAGACTTGACTAATTCGTTTTGTTGGACATCGATATAGTATTTGTTTCAAATGATAGAAACGCTGTTAGAAGCTATGTCAGCAGGTACAAACGAATATTTTTTGCCAATATCTCTCAATTTTAACCTAATTGTGTTAGCTGACAGCTTAGGATGTGGCTTTTAATATTTATGTAAAGGAGAAAAGACGATAACTGTCCATTATGTGAGAGAAAGAATTGATCGAGGCCCGCAGGACCGAAATCAGTTCTTTTTCTCACATAATGGACAGTTTGAGGCTTTTCTCTTACTTAAAACATGATTTTCATTGTTGTACTCACGGACAGCTCAGTGTAGGCCAAGGATCAGTAAACCACTGACCCAGCAAATGTTGTATATAGAAGTATAGGCTAACATGCAAAACCAGTTTTTTTTTATTCAAGCTTGCAAAACAAAGTTCTTTTGTTTTAATAATGAATAGTTTTGGATATTTATATCACACACACTTTCCAAATAAGGAAGTATTTTTTACACTATCAAAAGGGTAGATCAGAACTAGTTTAAGTCATTATAGTCGCAACAAGGAATTCGATACGGACGGTGAAGGGGTCTATCTTACTTACTTCACATTTATTGAATACTCTGATTCGCCTAACACTGATGGTATTCTTAGTGACATTGTGCATAAAGAAAAAGACAACCTTGTTCCAGATTTCAATGTAAAGAGTTCATTTTTTGTCTTTCTGATATTTCGGACGATGAAATTTTGAAAGCTGTCGAAATTACCGAAAATGTAAGTTGATATTCCACATTAATTTGGATTAATGCTTTATGGCCTTGTAAGTGTATAAACGACGATCGATATAAGAAGCCCTGTTCAAAACTTAAATACGGAATGTTATCCGCCAACAAGCAAAAATTGTATTTTCCGTAGTCTCCAGACAAACATAGTCGTCATGATCAAGTGTCTGTGAAATAATTATAAAAACAGATTAGTATTTGAAATTTAAGATATATTTTGTGTCTGATTTATTCTAATGTTGGATTGAATTTGTGACTATTTTGTACATGTGTGAGATTCATATTTTGGATTTGAAATCAATTGAATCAAATGCCATTACTTGCGTCTGTCGTATTGACGTGGTTGTCGAATTATTTGTCATTTTAATAAATGACAATGTTCATTTTAATAAATGACAAGGATTTTTGTTTTATGCAATTCTTGAAATTTTATTTTCATTGCTTCAAATGAGAAATGTTGGAAATGGAGTTATTTATGTACATGAGACAATATTCTTTTTAATACAGAGTCAAACATTACGAAACACAGTTTTAAAATATCGTTCTTAGTCTTGACGTTAACCTAATTACCACCCTCTCATCACTACCCTTTCTATTTGAAATGATCGTTCTCACCCCAACCCAACCAACAGGTGATACATGAAGAAAACTGTCCGTTATTTTTAATAATGTACAGTTGCGTCCACTTATTGGACAGTCCCAATAAACTTATTGGACTTTCAGTATTACTCACTGTCCATTAAACTATATATTGTATGAAAAGAACAAAAGATTACATCACAATCATGTTTTAACTATACAAAAATTATTCTGTCGATGACTTTTGTAATAATCTTATCCTTGTCAAAATAGACGGATAAAATTTTTGAATATCTTGGTCCCCAACAATGCCTGCAATATCAATCAGATCAAATCCTTTGTTAATATATTTGATTTTCAAAAATTGTTTTACATGTCCATCGGGTTTGTCAATTCTCGAAAAAGCAAATGGAAGCAGAATGCACGAAGAACATTCATAAAGCGAACTTTTAACAGACGTAGTATCACTTACCAAAGAGATTTTATAAAGTTGTGTTATAGGAATTGAACAAACTTTGGTGAAAAAGCCTGCCACCCATTGTTTTTTAAAACAGTGTATAGATCTTTAACATTTACAAGGTTTTTATAACTGCTTTTTATGTTATTATTCAATTTTCGACCATCTGATCTGCAATGGCGTAATTTTGGAGAAGATGTTGTCAATAGCAGCGAGATGAGAAATGATGTTGTCATTTAACATGGGTAAGCTGTTCGAAATTTTTTAATCCAAGACAGTTCATATTCACAGATCACAAATCCGTTAAAAATTCTCACTACTTCAAGTTGTACCCTTTCAAGAGTGTCAATTTCTCTTTCTAAACACCCATCCCATACTTCACATATATATTCAAGTAATGGTCTAATGTATTATCATAATCAAATCAATATGTGTATTATGTGTGTATTATCAACGCTGTACAATGTCTTCCTAGTTCCTGAGAATTGGACATTAGACATTAACGAATGACACTAAACCAATGGTGAACCCAAAGATCAGTCTCTGTTATCCCAATAGTTTTTATCATGCCATGGCATTAGGATTTTTACAGTTTTAGTAAGGCTGTAGCCATGTTCTTTAATGACTGCTATCAAAATATTTAAACGTTTCAATTGAAACCAGGATATCATTTCAACATTCAATAAGTTTTTTGTTCCAAAAATATTTCAACGTTTTAATTGAAACCAGGATATCATTTCAACATTCAATTAGTTTTTTGTTCCATTTTCAAGAGCAGTAATAACAAAATATTAGACTAACCCTTTTCACCACTGTGGTCTATTTTAGTAACGGCGGTCCCACACTCTGTGCTGGATGCACTTAGTAATGCTCATATAAAGACAGGGTACAATCCAACTTACAATTTCAGAGGAAATGTTTGAAAATATTTACATGAAAAATTAGCAAACAAGAAGCTCATAGACTTGCATGTAGCCTGCACCTCTCATCTGACAAAATGCTTAATAGTAGACGATGAAAATGATGTTTTTCATAAAAGAATACAATGTTAATCTATTTTCGGGGCTTGTTGCCATGTTCTTTGTCAGATCTGAGCAAAATGAGCAATCTTTGTAAAGGAACTTTCATGCGTTATTCCCGTAAAATTTGGTTGATATCTTCAGGGTTTCAGAGGAGATGATGAAAATCCAATAGCGCCAATGTTAAACTATAATCTAAGCTGGAAGCCATGTTTTTGTGGAATTGGAACAAAATGAGCAATCTTTGTTAAGGACCTTCGATACATCATTCAAGTAAAGTTAAGTTTTCTTCAATGGCTTCACAGCAGATGATGGAAATGATGTTTTCCCAAATGGTCCCAAATGTATTAATAAGTTCAGTGCTGACGGCCATATTTTTTTCGGCATGAAATGAACAATGTTTGTGAATAACAATAACATACCGAAGTTACCG
The DNA here is from genome assembly GCA_002080025.1 of Modiolus philippinarum. Lineage (NCBI taxonomy): Eukaryota > Metazoa > Mollusca > Bivalvia > Mytilida > Modiolidae > Modiolus > Modiolus philippinarum. The sequence continues at coordinate 24,502 of MJUU01074059.1, forward strand.
TGAATTTAGATTCTGCATAAAGATATTCGATACATCGTTTCTGTAAAGTTTGGTTAAATTTGCGTCACCGGTTTTAGATGAGAAGAGGCAAATATAAAAAGGTATGTCATAATTTTTTCATCAGTATGTCTTAATTTCGACATCGATATGTCGTAATTTCGACATCAGTATGTCGTAATTACGACATAAGATGTCGAAACTTCGACATAGTTATGTCGTTATTTCGACATCACTATGTCATAATTTCGACATCATATGTCGTAATAAGGGCATAATTATTTTTTCAAATGACCCCTATCCGCTCCCGTAAAATGATAATATCCAATTATGGTGATAAGGTATGTGTAATTATATCTCAAGACATCAAAATTTTACATGTTTTCATACCCCATACTTTTCTCATATACATACAAGTAGTGAATCGGGTCACTTTGCATCCATAGGGTCTATGTTAAAGTTCCTCCCAAACTTCCCTCCGAAATTATCGATCGCCTTGATTGGTCAATTATCAGTTTTTGAAAGCTATTTCTGTTTGTATAACTGAACCCGTTTACTTGTATAGTGATTTGGTTGTTTTGACATGTCCCTTAAATATATTTGTAGTTGGATTTACGCTAAAAGCCCGACCTTTTCCCAGACATCCCTTTCATTTTGTATAATGTCTTCAGCCCCGTCTTCTTGCGTCTTGAACATAGAGCACCGCAAAGGTAGTGTAGCGGTGTGAGAGTGGTGGGACGCTGGAAGATATTTAGTCATATATTAAACTTATAATCCCTAACGTAACCCTTCATCACCTAAACTAACCCACCTAATTATTCCTAAAACCCAACCCTAACCCTCTATGTTTGGGTAACTAATTATTTTCATTTTTGTGTTGTAAAAATTATTCCGGAAGGTGTTTAAATGTATTTCCTGAGTTGTCTCCCTTGTTTGTGCTATACCATTAATCCCAAACCATTGTGTTGTTTTCTATCGATTTATTTACCTGTTCTGTTCTGCCTTGTTTTGTTCTGGCCTATTTCCCAACCGTAACTCTAACCCCTTTTGTTTCTTTATATGTACTTCTCCATTATCGTTTTTTTTTCTTTCGTTTCTCTGAGGGAGTTTCCTTTCTTATACTAATTAAATAATCAACTAATTAAAATTATACACATTTTATTTTCTCCGTCATAAAACAGCCATGGGTCGGAAAGTCATCCGCATGCTACCTGTACAATTTAAAAGCCATAAGGTCTTGTGCTTAAATCATCCAAAGCGACCCTTTTATCGAACACGATCCTTTAATCTTTGTCTTGATGTACGGTCAGTAACCTCTTTTGGTTCCTCTTTATTTTGAAATCATCTGTTACGGTCTTCACGTTGTCTCTTTTGTTAGTGATCATATGTTTTATCGTATCGAAGTTGATCATTAAAGAGTTTCTGTAGTTGAATGTGATTCCTCGTACTTTACATACGGTCATATTTCCATCCTTGTCATGTCTTTCTAATTTGTAGGCATAGTTTTTCGGTCCTCCAGTCACTAACTCCGTAATTTTGTTGTTTGGTACTTCGTTCGTACGGTCCCCTAGGTAATCTCCTAATTCGGGTTTCCATTCTCCAGGTTGAGATGTATAAACAATGGAATCGGTGTCGGCATATAGGGCACGGGTATTCAACTTTTCCAAATAACTGTACAACTTCAGTCTTGCTTGGGCGGTCGATAAGCAGCAATGACGTCCGGACTCCTCTACAAATTGTTCTTTATACTGATATCTAATTTCTACCATCTCATCGCTGACAAAATAGATGCCAATAACAAATATCTGATCGCTAGTTAACATGTCGAAGTATTCTGCAGGATCACACACGTATTTGATTTGGGGTAAGTTGCTTCTCTGTCCGAATTTTCCCCAAAAGCTGTTCAACATCAATTTGGCTAAAGCTCGTAACCCTGGATTTCTTTATCGTACTCGAGGAGAATAGCTTCCTTTTCATGGTACTCTCTGATGTATCTCCATTTATCCTCTTCAGTTTGACACCATTCTGGCCACCCACTGGCTTCCTGCTTCATTTTAAGAAAGGTATTAATATATTCGGTGGGAAGTCCTCCTGTCTTTGTTGTTTGGTCGTATTGATCCGTGTCAAAATGCCACACTTCGTATATCTGTTCAATTTTATATCCATGTTCAAAAGCTTTCTTGACTTCGTCTATCACCCAAGTTCCGGTTAATGCTAGTTGTTCATCGTTGTGTTCACACGGTGTCTGTTGATGTGTATCGGCACAAGTTTTACACAACATAAATAATAACTTGTTATTGATTTTCGACGGGAGCACTGGAATATAGAGTCCTCTAGGTGGCAGTACTTTACATTTGATGAGTCCTTCGTAGTGTTTAAAGTCGCTGAAGTTTTCTGTGATGAGCTCGGGATGCCCCACGGGAATTTTGCCAGTCTTGTTGATGTAGGGATACAGTGAAGTGACATCTGCATACGATATGTCCCGGTCCTGTGCATACAGTTTAAATGCTTCGGTTCTTCCACAATAAAAGGCGTCTCTGGGCTCCAAAGGAGTGATCATCTCGGTTTGTTGGATAAATGTTCTTAAACTTTCATTTTCCCGAACCTCTTTGTCAAACTCACATTCCCATTTACCAATGTAGATGTAACTTTGACCTTCCAAGTAACGTTTCTTTTTCATGGTTCGTTGATGAAGATCACTCATGGTCATGCCATTGACTGGATTGACTGTGTCAGCACTACAACAATGTAAACAGCCATGCCAAAACTTTCCGTTAAACTCCAATACGTATTTCCCGTTTTCGTTCTCGTAGTATCCTTCCACTTTATAGGGTCCGATTTGTTTTTCCCCTCCATTTCTTGCATGTTGTATCTGGACTCCTTCTGTTGCCGATAGGTATTTGAGCCATTGTATTGCTTTTACAGAATGTTTTTCCTCTGGACGGTATCCTTGAGCTGGAATAATACCGATGGTATCTGGTTGGAGAAATTTCTGTCTGAATACCAAGTAGCATACTGATGCTATCGTGATACATTGTTGGAATGGATCTATTCCTCCCTGTCCGTCGGTGGATGTCATCTCCAGGAACAGTTGTCTGAACGTTAAGCAGGCTCTTCTCAATATGTCCACGTCGGAGCGGCAGTAACTTAATAATTCTTTTTGAAAATCGAATGTTTGTTGGTAATTAGTCTCGTACCATTCGAAAAAGGTTGTTCTGTTTTACGGTTTCATTCTGTCAGGTTGGTAAAACATCAGATCGGGTAAATGGTTGAGAACCATTGATTGGTTTTCTTTCCTATTAAATAAATGCGGGAAATATCCTTTCTTCAATTCCGTCAATCCAAACATCTTAGGTAGTTCGGCAAAAGCCACGGGTAAAAATTTGATTGAATCTATCATCCGAATGCGACATCCGGGGACTTCGATGTCCATGTTTTTGGTTCCGTTTGCTATGATCGTTGGCTTCACTCCTTGTTGGTATAAATATCCGAGTATTGGTAACGAATCGTAACCTTTAAAGTTGTGTGCGATGACAGTTGCTCCTTTGTTATCTCCAGAAAACAGCCATTTACAAAAGTGTTCGGTTGTGTTGGGTCCGGCAAATACGAATTCGTTCTTCCCAAAGGTATGATAAATGCTATCTTTATCTACATTTCTATCCATGCATTTCAAACCGACTTTGTGTACGACGCATAAATTAGGTTTGTGTTCGGAAGCTCCAAACTTCATTGATTTGCAATGAGTGCACTTGCCGTTATAATCGGGCGAGTATCCTTTGTCACACTGGATTTTGTCATCTTGGGTGCATTCAAAGTCGAAGAAAATATAAGTTTGTTTCTTTTGTCCCTTGTCGTTATTCACGGGTTGCATGTAGCACTGGTGTCCAGATGAATAATAATCTCTACAGGTCTGACAATAAACGTTTCCACAGGTATGATCTCCATATCGTTTGTTCACAGTTTGTTCACAATTCTTACATTTATAATAAGTAGTACACGTTGAGTTTCCAGAAGGCGTCTTCTTTTTGTGTAGTTCGAAACATGTTGAACCTTTGAAATATCGCCCACAATCGGTACATAATGTCCAGTCATCTTCTTTTGGGTCGTGAATTTTCCTACAATAATGACATGCGTTATTGCATACGTGTTCTTATTTAGTATTGTATCCTTTGTTGCAGTCGGTACAGAGGTAGACGCGACCAAGAAACGCAGTCATGCTTGTAATTACAATGTAATGGTTGTCGTGGTAGTATAAATAGATTTTCTTTTCGGATTTTAGGCCATGATAAATGATTCCGTTGATATGATCTCTGGATATTACATGTATTTGATATTCCAGTAGAATCGTTTGAAATTGTTTAATCTCTTCGATGCCGCATGGTTGTACTTGTACTCCCGCTTTTGTGTGTAGATCTAATGCAAATTCTTATTGGATGTACTTGCGAAGTCTGATAGCTTTGGCCGTTACGATGGCTCTGGCACAGCAGAGATTGTCATCGTTCTGTATACGAATGATACATCGCTAATCCTTCAGGAACCTTTCGGTGTCCACGTATTCATATTTCTTTCTGGTACCACCCTTGGGAAGGCTAACATGAGTAACATTTAACTGGATACTCTGGTCTAAGACGAAGTGTTCGTTGAACTGCAGCACTCGTTCTATTTCTGCTAATAGTATGTCACCTGTCACCTGTCCCATTAGCATGAACGGTAGTCTGATGGGGAAATCAAGGTCTGGACATTCAAGGGTCACTTGCACCAAATCTTCTTCTTTCATTCCGCTGGTGAGGTCTGATAAAATGGAGTCGAACAGGTTGTGTAACGACTTTAAAATATCTGGAACATTCTGGACGTTTAGGTTTTTAAAAGTCACTCTGTACTCTGTTGACTCGGTGTTGAAACGTGGTATTTTCGTTCCTTTCTCCTTTTCGATGACGTAATGTTGCTTGGGTTTGGTAACATATAAGGGTTGAATAGATGATCCCAATCCGATTTGATGTTTTTCTTTTTGGTGCTCGTACAGGTTATCTTTGCTTCTATATAGTAATCCACACTTGGTACACGGAAAGTAGCTGTCGTTGTCGTGTTTTCTCTCGTTTCGGTCTAGATTATCTTTCCTAGTGAAACGTTTCAGGCATTTTCCACAGGAAAACACATTGTGTTCTTTATTTATTCGGTAATGCTTCAACAAATGACTCCTTCTGACAAAGGTTTCCTGACAATATTCGCACGTATGCATCTGTAAAAGGTAATACACATTACTATATAACAACATTGTATTTTATTCATTATCAATACATATTTATATATTACTATATTATATTATTATTGATTACTTCTTTAATTCTGCATTATTGATTACTTATTTGTTCTCATTTAATAACTTTATTGATCAGTTCAAGTACATAAAAACTTCATATTCGGTTATATTGTTATTTAAATTAATTAAATTAAGTTCGCTTACCTTTTTGGTGTTTATTTTCGCTGGGTACGTCTGTTCAATTCGGCTGTTAGTTGCAGAATGAGGAAATTGCTCGATACGTCTGATTTTATACAGGTAGACGCGTTGTAACGATGGTTCTCATTGGTTGGTTATTTTTGTTACGGGTTTTGTGATTGGTCGATTAATCTGTGTTCTGATTGGCTGGATTTATCAAAAAGTCGGCGTCTGATGGGTCGAATTTCCTGTAATTTGATTGGTCGATTCATTTCTCTATTGTTACGTTACTTTCAATAGATCGAATATTCCAGAAGATGATACAATCGATCGACGGCGTTATTTTCAAGGTGTACGGATCAATAATTCTATTGAATTATACTGACGCAAATCTTAATAGGAGTGTTTTAATTACTTTGTGCTTGAATTAATGAGATTTTATTATGTGTTGGATGTATCGATTTTCATAACTTTTCTTTAATGTTCAACACAATTTACAAATGTTTATCCTATTTTGAATTCAACTTACACAATTTCCCACATTAGTTTAACAATTTTATGGCAATTTTGTATTTTGTTTTGCAATTTTCTAATTTTTATCAAATGCGTTTTTATTTATTTTCGTGTTCGTCAACAATTTTATACTTATTTGTACACATTTTATAACATGTTTCTATTTAATTTCCATTTTGTTTAAATGTAACACATCTGTTTTGTTATTGTTTAGTTTTCGTGAATATATTTTGTTTGTGTTTAATGTTTTTGTTAAGATTATGTATAAATTTTGTTTGACTTTGTGTTTTTTTCATTAATTTTCTGGTTGTATTGTTTAGTCTTGTAAAATTTTTTGTTTTAATTGTGTTTTTTACGTTAAAATTTCACATTTTCTTGATATTTTTGTGCTTTTTCGGTGAATTTAGTGGTGGTGGTGATGATTGCTTGGTTTCAGTAGTGGTGATTGCTGCTGGATGGTATGAGAATATTGCTGCTGCTGCTGCTGCTGCTGGTGTGAGAATATTGCTGCTGCTGCTGCTTGGCGGTTTGGGATAATACTGCTGTTCTTCGGTTTCGGAATTTGTTACTATTCCTAAAGTAGTGGTTTGGAAGGGCTTAATCACATATGAATCGAGGGCAAATAAGAACAACAAAGTCATTATCAATTTCATGATTTATTTTCTCCGTCATGAGACAGGCACGGGCCGGAGATCCACGTGCAGTCTTTACATTGTTTCTGAAAATAAAGTCCAAAAATAGTAGTTGGAGAATGGACCGGCGACCTTCCCTTTTTTTTACGCAGTAAAAAGCTAAAAGTTATACTCACTTTCGTCGACGTCATACTTCCGGTTGACGTCTTTTCCGATGACGTCACTTCCGATCACATGACTTCCGGATGACGTCAAACTTCCGGCCACGTGACTATGACGTCATACTTCCGCCTGGTCCTCTTGGTCCCCCGCAAATACTAAGCGTCTCGTCCTTCTCGTACTAGTATTTTTAACCTCGATTTACAGAGTTTTTGTTCGTTTCCCGTACAATATATATATATATATATATATATATATCAAGCCGGGGTAAATTTGAGCTGCTACAGCGATTGGTGAACGTTTAAAGTTTTTATCTCTTACCGTTTAGGAGATAGGGGTACCCGAAAATTCGGGAATGGCAGAAAATACAATTTTTTCTAAGTCGAGTACTTTAGACGTGTTATATATGTTTTCGGGGTAACATTGACCATCAAAATCGATTGGTGACATGTATTAAGTCCTATCTCTAATATTCGGGTTGTAATTAGGGGTCCAAAATACAAATTTTCTTAAGTTAAGTCCTATAGCGATGTTATATATGTTTTCGGACTAACTTTCTCATTCTTAATCCAATGGTCACATGTGTTAAGCTCTATCTCCTAAAGTACGGGTGCTAAGAGGGGTTCAATCTCATATGATAAGGCTGTTAGGGGCTCAATTATAGATCAACCTACAACGACTGAATTTCCCATTCTGCTTCCAACCTTCGAACTGAACAGACGTGTACAGAAGCGAGGTTTTACCTATACATAACGAAGTTCCAAGAACTAAACAGAGGCACTGAATAAAAACATCAAAACTCAATAAGATGTCCAGAACTGCCCCCTATTGCATTACTGAGAGAAGTCAATCACTGAGACGAAACTGCGGAATATGCCACCAAACCTTAAGTAGACGAGATAATCTCCAAAGACACATGAATACACATAGAATCAAGTCCAACAAGTTTCTTTGTAAAGAATGTGGGCAGAAATGCAGTAGAAAGGATGTGTTATTACTTCACCAACGTACCAAACATCAAATAAGAAAAAGAAGGGAAACGGGGAATGTGTCAAAGAGACAACGACCCAAAGGGGAGTAATAACAACTCAAAGCCATCATAAGATCTTCAATGAACGGTGAGGAAACCCCACACCCAACGCCAGGTCTGAGTTGGCCCCAAAATAAAGAGTAATCAAGTTCAGCGAAATAAACATCATCCTAGACTCCCATAGACATAAAGTGAACTAACTAAATAACAGACAAGACACACAAAGGCTTAATAAATTTCCTGACTTAGGACAGGCGCAAACCTGCTGCGGCCGGGTTAAACTAGTTTTATTGGGCCCAAACCTTCCCCTTTAGCCAATGTGATAAATAAAAAAAACAATCGTAACAACAGTAAAATTCAGTTGGACGTAAAGAACGTAAAAAACACAATTAAAACAAAAAATTTTACAAGACTTAACAAAACAACCAGAAAATTAATATAGAAACACAAAGTCAAACAAAATTTATACATAATCTTAACAAAAACATTAAACACAAACAAAATATATTCACGAAGACTCAACAATAACAAAACAGATGTGATAAAAATTAAACAAAATGGAAATTAAATAGAAACATGTTATAAAATGTGGACAAATAAGTTATAAAATTGTTGACGAACACGAAAATAAATAAAAACGCATGTGATAAAAATTAGAAAATTGCAAAACAAAATACAAAATAGCTATAAAATTGTTAAACTAATGTGGGAAATTGTGAAAGTTGAATTCAAAATAGGAGAAACATTTGTAAATTGTGTTGAACATTAAAGAAAAGTTATGAAAATCGATACATCCAACACATAATAAAATCTCATTAATTCAATTCATAAAATATACGAAACACAAAGTAATTAAAACACTCCTATTAAGATTCGCGTCAGTATAATTCAATAGAATTATTGATCCGTACGCCTTGAAAATAACGCCGACGATCGATTGCATCATCTTCTGGAATATTCGATCTATCAAAAGTAACGTAACAATAGAGAAATGAACCGACCAATCAAATTACAGGAAATTCAACCAATCAGACGCCGACTTTTTGATAAATCCAGCCAATCAGAACACAGATTAATCGACAAATCACAAAACCCGTTACAAAAATAACCAACCAATGAGAACATTCGTTACAACGCGTCTACCTGTATAAAATCTGACGTATCGGGCAATTTCCTCATTCTGCAACTAACAGCCGAATTGAACAGACGTACCAGAACAAAGGTAAGGGAACTAAATGTAATTAATTTTAATGACAATAAAACCGAATATGAAGTTTTTATATACTTGAACTGATCAATAAAGTTATTAAATGAGAACAAATAAGTTATCAATAGTACAGAATTAAAGAAGTAATCAATGATAATATAATGTAGTAATATATAAATATGTATTGATAATGAATAAAAAACAATGTTGTTATATAGTAATGTGTAATTTTTTCACTGTCATTCACTGTTCTCTGCTGTGGTAGTACCGTGAAATATCTAATAAGTACTGTCAAGAACTGTGACAATCGGGGACAGTCATTAACAGTAATACCCAAGTACTGTGATTAACTGTCCAGTACTGTAACAGTTACTCGCAGTAAATGACAGTATTTACGACAACTGTCATGCACTGTCCCGGATTGTTACAGTTCATGTCAGTTAATTACAGTTTCACTTGTACTGTCCTGCACTGTGGTGAATTGTGACAGGCAGTCACAGTCGATCACGGTATTACCGTATTTGTGCTAGATTCATGTACATGTATTTATAAAGACTCTCTTTTTCTGAATCCAAAACTAATAGTTAAAAATAACAAATAGAAATATTAATACGTAAGTTTCAGCTTTTAATTTGATTATTTCCACAACTTTTTGATGAAAAATACAAATTGTCAAACAATCAATTATTTCCTGTATAAAATAAGAAGCCCGTGCAAATTTACTGAAAAGAAAATAATGTCTTCAATGAAATACCAACTTTTATTTATACTGGATTATTTAATTAAAAGTAAAACAGAATTATACCAAAAAACTATATAATAGAAATAAATAATGAACCAAAGATTTTAAATTTCCCAGCAGGGGTTGAAAATTTAAAATTTAAGTCAACATTAAGTTGGAAGTTGGTACTAAAAGAAGCAAAAAAAAAAAAAAAAAAATATTTGACCACATTCTCAGCTTATTCAGACGAAATTATACAAATATTTTATTTCACCGAAACATAAATTGTTACAGGCACGTGTGGACAATTTAAATGTCACACCTTATTACACAGGTGACATTGATTATTGGCAAAATAACATGATACAGGGGGTGTGCATGTTACTTGGGTGTGTTAATTGAAAAAATAGATAACGCCTATTGAAAGTATTAAAATCAACAAAACTATATCATTTCAATTGGAGGCCTGGAATTTTTACCCGAGCCCGGAAATTTTTTTGGCCCGCTACACGGGACAGATTATTTTTCCCGCTGCACACTATGCCAGGCCCTTTTTTATGGACAAAGTCAGAGGCAGAATATTTTTTTCAACTAAGATGCTGGTCAGAAAATGTTTTTTTGGCAAAAATCAGGGCCAGAAATTTTAAATAACAGCCAACCACCCCCCCCCCCC